>VACF01002392.1:0-100808 GCA_006891605.1 Pleurozium schreberi | reverse complement strand
AGTCTGTACAGTAAGGCTAAATTCTTTGTCTTTGTTTACTTTCTAACAAGTTCAACCATAGGATCATTTATTTAACTTGCTAGGGTACACCCTCCTTAAATTTTGAAATAAAAAACTTTGCCAATTGCAAGATTATAATGCTTGGATTTTTTTTTTAAAGTATTTTCAATTCTTCCAAAATGGTTGGATTTCATCTTTCAAACTCTTCATCCAAAAATACATAGATCCTAYAAGGCTACAACTTGCAACTTTGCATAAGGGAGAGGCACTCAATGGCGTCCCTTTCTAGGTCATGCATTCATTCTAGAAGGTAAATGTAGTAGGACTATAGATTACTTATTATTTTAGGTCAAAGAAATAAGTCATGTACTACCTACCTACATTTATAGTCTGAAATGATTATGCTCTGTAGAATTGGACGACATTAGGTACAGGGACGCCATTGGGTGTCTCTCCCTTAATATGTTGACAAAATAAGTAGGGAATACACATAAGAATTTCAAGAAAAAATATTTCACATTCATGCTTTAAAGAAATAGTAACAAGAAAATAATATTGAATGATTTAAAAGTACAAAATTGTTGAGAATTTAGTTATGGAATTGAAAACTTCCCATTTCAATGGTTGTACTGTAGCAATAAATAATATGCATCCTATGACTTTATTTTTTTTCAAAATATTGAAAAGTGAGTTAAATAAAGGACTTCAAAGTTTATTTAAAAACAAGCATTCCATGATTGCCTAAAAACAAAACTCCTCATAACTTTCATCTCATTAATTGAAATTGAATGATTCAAAGCTTTCCACATATATAGCACGGGTTTTTTTTTCATATTTTATAAAATGCCATAGTGGAAATACTAAAGGTTATAGTGGTTCAAAATACAACACTCATCCACATATTGGATGTATAATATGGTTTTCATTCACAATTTGGCAATTTCATMTAAGTTTTTTTTATAATTCARAGTTGTTTGGCAATTTTGACAAATTGTTTGTCCAAGTTTTTTGACATTTGTTTTTGGCATTTTTTAGCCAAATTATATTTTCTCGTGCAATTTGGCACCAAAAATCCAAAAAAAAGCCCCAATGTATATACATCTACAAAATCAATTTCAAATTTTTTTTCTTAAAAAAATAATTTTTTAACTCACTGCACTACTTACTAGGCTCTAGAGGATATTACATGTCATACAATGACTTTTGAATCATGCAGTCAAAAGTTACAAAAGTTTTTGCCCCTTAAAGATACCCCTTGATATCGTGTTGTGTGAAAATTTCAAAGAAAATTCCATGCATAAATGGATGACCAAAAACACTATGTTGCCAAAAATACTACTTGATCTTTAGGAGTTAATAAAATAGATATGTACTTACAACTTCTCATCTTTATGTCTCTTAAAACTCTATTTTTTAATCAATGTTAGTCACAATGTTGTTAGTGCGTATAAATTTAAGCGCTTTCGTAAGGAATTGAAGTTCAATTTGGAGTYGCTAATGCATGCACTACACATTATATTGAAGATTGAAACAAAATTTAATGGTACCTTCACAAATCTCATAGGTGATTTTTGAGCTTCAAGGGGCAAATGATTTTTAGTTTCAGAGACCACCACTCCAACCCCAAGCTCACCTTTTCCTTTCAACATTGCAATATGACTAAATTCGGCCAAGTTGTTTCTAGTTGTTTCAAACTTAAATTTTATGAAGCATTGTTCACTTAGTTACTACAAAGTTGTATTACTTATTTATTATATTATRAATGGCAAGATAGGAAGTGAATATACAAATTTGTATCTAAATTATTGATAAATYATAARTAATATATTTGGATTCTTGAATGGAATGGAAAAATTCTAAAGAATATTGTGATACAACGATGTTTGAATATTTTTCATTCTACTATGATTGGCATAAAACTAGCTAGGTTTTGTACTTAAATATTTTCAAACACTCTTCTACTCCCACATATTAGCTCCTATCAATTCTTCACTAKATGATTAATGATACGATAACTCCTAATTTCAACTAAAAATGYAACAATTTAAKTTTAATAATGAATTCATCAAATTATTGGATGCAACAAAAGGCTTTTAAAGAAGGCAATGCAAGAAAGTGATTTAATATTTGACACMATGGAATCTTATCTTGCTTCTGCTAATAGAAAAACATTCATCCTTCTATCTTCTATTTGGATGATGTCTTGGCCACTTTGTAGGACTATAGTCAATGCATCAATTATAGGACAACTTCGACCTCCATCGCGGGCATCTCCAATTAATATTTTCAATATCCTTGCAGATAATGTGCATGTCCTTTGCACAGGGTGGCCACAATCTCTTGACCCCAACGATCAAGTAATTCATCAAACAATTCCACATAGTGGTCTGTGGCACGTTGACTATGGACRAGATATTTTGCARGAGAGATTGTTTTGCGAGCTTAAAAGATATGAGCGTGATTTTAATTGCTTKTGTGTATATCGCATCCCTTATATGTGTGTGTGGGAGAATCCTCAACTAGCTATGGCAAGGGCAAGTATGCATTCTCCTGGTATGCAAATCTTGTCTTTTCTTGTGGTCYAAATTGTTTGTTATGCATGCTAATGTATTTGTCCTACCGATGTAATAAGTTTATTCTAAAGAACCTTTGTTGAGGACACTCTAATTGAACACCAACAATAATCTTTTATATTTTATTTGCAACATTAAGCTCATATTCAACAATTAAGATCTTCCTAAGGCAATGGATCATTGATATTTCATATGAGTGTTTATGATCAATAATTTGACATTATTTAGTTCTAATTATTTCATATTTGATACATTTGTCAAAAGGAGTATACTGTACAACCAATATATAAGAACATAGTATTGTGCATACATAGCAATCTTGATGCTTGAAGCAAATGAACCTTCTACAATAACATTGTGCATGGCATAATTCCATCTACAATTTTGCTATTGTTTGTAGTTTTGGAATTTAAGATTGTAAAATCAACATAGATGACCAATTACACTTCAATGATGTTATTGTTAGTAGTAGTGCAATTTTCCCATGTATAACACTAGTAGAAAATTCAGTTTTTCTATTGATATGGTTGCGTTGTTCCGGTCTCTTTTTGACAGAATTCTATTGATTTCAACACATTTCTGTCAAAAAGTGACTGGAACAACGCAACCAAATCAACAGAAAAATTGAATTTTCTACTAGCGGTAGAACTTTAAAATATTGTATATACCTAAAATAAAAATATGATAATGAGGATGAAACTTTAATTAAAAAAACAATTGACTACTCCACTTTTAAAATGAAATCCTATGAGATTCTATTAAAGCAAAGACCTCAAGACAAGGTACTCAACCCTTTTAGAGACTCATATTACAACCACCGTCTTGTTTTAGTTGTTAATGATATTTGATTGAATTATGCAAATGGGTTGTCTTTGATGATCCCCCTAATGATCACTTTAATTTGACTATTTGAGACATGAATAGATTGTTGTTCAGTTTTTATTTGCTTAAGATTAAGAATCTAACAAGCACAAATTTTTTTCTCCTATTTGTAATCATTCATTAGGGAAGCCTCTTGACATATCCAATGACTTTACAAGACCACCTTTCAAGAAAATTTCACATTGTCATAAAGTTTGTAAATAGTATCTAAAAGACCACAATCAGTCTTCTTTTATTCATCTTAAACCTATTCATTTTTCCATTAATATCATTTTTGAGCTTTAGGCTTGGATCTTTTTGTCAATTCCAATTACAACTATCTTTTATAGTTGAACATTATTGAACATTATTAAAATTCTAGAATCAACTCTTTTACTTGGTTCCCATGTATAAGGAAATATACCATTAGATGTTTTTTCAGGCTCGTAGGAAACCGTTCCTTGAAATTGTTCCTTGCGCAGGAAACATGCAATTGCAAGTCTAAAATTTTGAATTTAACAAAAAAAAAAAAAATCAAAAATCTTAGAAAGTATTAAGAAACTGAAAATTGATTTAATTTCATTTTTTAATTTTTTTTAAATATTTAATAATTAATAAAAATATATATATTATTATTATCTGATGTGGCAGTCTCTCGGCCATGACAAATTGCCTATGTGGTAGAGTTCCTAGAGTTCCCAATGCATTTCCTCAGCCCGGAAACTTGCAGTCTTCTAAATGAATCTAGTCACATTAAGTATGAAAAAAAATTTGTTTTTTCACTTGACACGCTAATATCATGCAATTTGCATGGTAAATGTTTCTAAAAGTTCTCCCACACATTTTTATACTAGTCTGGTGCAAGATCCTAAAATTAAATATGCAAGAAAAATAAAATTYAAGCTTTTTGTTCTCTACAATAATGATGATAGTTTGAGTGTTTTTTGATGAAGAAATGGCCTTGGGACTTTGGGGGGATAAGAAATTACTCAATTTTCAAATTCCATAAAGTTTATATGAAGTTCATATAAAGTTCACAATTTTCAATTCCATCTCAAAAGTTCATCATCAARTATAATGAATATTACAATAACGAGGAAGACTTTTTGAAATGAACTACACCTAAGGCAAAAGTATCCATTTGTGTCCCCCCTCGTCAATGTTGTGAAGTAGGGGCCTCTTGAAGAGTTCAAACTATGGCCTTAAACCATCTTTGCGGGATGTTTTTAACATCACACAAAGTCCAACATGGTTGCAAAGTAATAGAGCTTTTAGTGAATGGTTTGGGGTATTTTTGAAGGTGCATCAAACATGCACCTTCAGATATATTTTAAGAATGAAGTTCAAAAATTCATAAAAAAAATACAAAAAAAACTCCAAAAACATATTGCAAGATCCTATAGTTAGATATGTGGGAAAAAAAACAATCCTTAAGTTTTTTTGCTCTTTGCACTAGAAATGACAATTTTTCAATGATTTGTTTTATGAAAAGAAGGCCTCAAGGTCTAATTGGTTTAAGAACTCTATGACAAATGAAAATCATGCTATAGTCGATGAAGTTGCATCATCATATATGTAGCCTAAWTTTTTTTCCATACTATCATTTAATATCAATCACTTTTTTATTTAACATGTTACTATATGTAGAGTTGAATTTACCAACAACATAAATTCTCTCATTGATTCAGCAATTATTGATGAAGCTCATAGCTTCACAACAAAGGAGACGGTGATCTCTAGTCAAATTTACAAATGAAGCTTTGGTAGGTAGTGTACATCCTTCCAAAAGGAAGAAGGATAACTCCGGTCCAAAGACTTGCATGAATGGAGCGTCTATTTGGGATGGCTCAATTTTCTAAGAATCACATTCCTACACGTTCAAAATTAGCCAACCCATTGTGTTGAAGGAAAGGGCCCATTAAATGTGAGTCAAAAATTCCTCCCACCCTCACATGACTTTAGAGAATGGACTAAATAATGTTCAAGAACATTATGAGACACAATAACTTAAGTTCTTTTGTTCAATAAAGAATGGCCAGATCTAAACTTTGAATTAAATCAAGGGCTAAGAACTAGAACAATTATAGTTTAATGTCGTATTTTAGGATGCTGATGAACATACCTATGGATGCTGCCGTTGTAAAGACTATGAAATATCAAAAAGGTTTCTTTACGAGAACAAAGATAAAAACATGTACATATTGACACATGGCTTTCAAAAGATAATTACATTAGGGAGGGGCATGATGTTGATATGTGATTCATATTGTTAAGCTAGGTCCAACAATCTATATCTCTTGACAATGCTTTATTGGATTACAGGATATTGCATATGGGAGGTTTTACTGTACCCAAATGAACCTATTCATTGTATCTCCACCTAAAAAATTAAGTGTGATTTGTCCTCCACCTAAAAAACTTAACCTTGAAATGAAGTTGCAAATACAATGAAAGTGTTTGATGGATGACTTTCTCTATGTATGGTTCAAAAATTGAATCATATTTGAGTGAGTATTTGTTATCAAGGCGTCATTATTTGAAGATTAAGGTACATTTGTGATGCCAATAAAGTGTATGAAAATTTTTCATCCTTTGTATTCTTATCATATTAAATCCTTAARGGAACCACGGATAATCGAGATTTTCAAAATTGTAAACATGTATCATAAAAAGCAACTTAGAATAATAATTTAATGATGATCTTCAAAAAATAGATGTCTACTATGATGATCTATAGATTATGTTCATATAATTAGATCAACTGGCACACAAGAACACTATTTTTCAACAAAATTTGAAGCCAAAAATTGAAAATTCATTCTCAAATTGACTGTAAATTGATTATTTGTGATTTTCAAAAACATAAAATAACTTTACCCACTAAAAAAGATATCCCATGCACCTTTTTTTGCACAGGGTTTCTAATAAAACCAAGAATGTGACTAGGGGATGTTGATAGTCTAGAAAATCTTACCATAATAGATAAAACAAAACACACATATAAACTTAAAATATGGACTAGTGTGTACTATGTCATTGCCAAAAGGTATTAAAAATATAAGTAAAAACAAATTTTAATTTTTTAATTCAAAATAATTTTGAGATTCAATATCTTTCAGTCTATCATGAGTTGGAACCCCACTAAAGCATCTTGGACTCCTTAGACAAAGTTTTTCGACTCAACCAAGAACACGACCAAAGGACACATTGGCTAAGAGATTGCATCATAGCAAATAAAACAAAAACAAGCAAATAAACAAAACAACTTGAAGTATCAATTTATTTATATAATTGAATATATACTAGTGTGCAATGTGCCGTTGCCACGATGAAAATAAAAATAACAGTAATTTAAAAAATTTTAATTCATAAAAACTTCAAACTTCAATAACTTTTACATGGTCAAATGCCATGAAATATAGCATAKGCATTCCTCCATGATGATGGCTTTCCAACCGAACCAAAAACTTGACTAGGGAATACAAAATCCAAGATATCTCATTGTAACAAACAAACAAAATATATAGCCAAACTTAACCCTTAAAGGACGACAAGGACGTTTTGGGTCCTTTGGATGACAGAAATCAACTACACTGGATGCAGAAAAGGTATTTTTCATCTGTTTTTGTGTAAACATGAAAATAGAGATGTGCTTTGACTTGGAAAGCACGAAATAGGGTCATTGAATGTATTGTCATTTTGAATGAAAGTGCTGCAAATTGTATCACAAAGCCCTGAAAATTCATGCCGACGCTAATAAGTTCCCTTATGCCTATCATCAAATTTTTCGGTGCTGTAGCAAATTTCTAGGTGTTACTATCATTTTTAGGTGCTGCATGGTTAAATTTCCACCGTCTAACACTCGGCGGTCCACATTCCACAACCTACCTTTTACCCACGGTGATAGGTTTGTCCTTTAAGGGTTAATAATGTATATATAATAGACTAGTGTACCCTATGCCGTTGGCACAAGTGGTTGCTACAATCAAAATAAAAGTAAAAATAATTTTTTAGTTTTTTAATTTCACAAAAACTTTAAAATTCAATAACTTTCACATTCCAATGCCAAACACTACGAAACAAAGCTTGTGCATCTCTCCTCGCTGAGAGCTTTGGTGTCGTGCAACGTTACTACGAAACAAAGCCTTTGCATCTCTCCTCGCTGAGAGCTTTGGTGTCGTGCAAGGTTAGCGTGATCGAAATCTTGCGTTTGTGAAAGACATCTAGAAGTTGGAAAATCCAAGAGTGCAAGTGGAAGAGAGCAGAATGAGAGAAGAGGAGGTGGAGAAGCTGCGGGCGGTGGTGAGGGATTGCTTGGGGAAGCATTTGTATTCGTCCGCCATCTTCTTCGCTGACAAGCTCGCGACGTTGGCTGGAAATGCGACGCAGGATTTGTACATGCAGGCAAGTCGTTCTTAACGCCCGCTTTCATTTTGATTTGCTGTTGCGGTGATGCGCAATTTTCGAACGCAATTTTTGAATATGCAGAATTTCAATATATGTATTTAGGTGTTCGATCGTCTTAAAATTTAATTTATTTCGTTCCSCCAGAGCATTCTGAAGCTTCGAATTTCTCTTGGGACTTTACTTSACTTCTGCTGCAGTACTTCTTTCTCAGCTGACAATGCTCTGTTCCTAATTGTGTTTATGGTTCGAATGACTTCTATTTCTGATAGTTTAGGGTTTTTTAGTTTACCAGTGGTGTGAGAATGGTCTGACTGATCCAMATCTCTTTTGAGATATAATTTGCGTTGGCTTTTCTATTTTTTTCAACCAGTTTCTGAGTATTTTCCACGTGAAGCTTTTACCGTCTTGGATTATTGTAGGTTCTATGAATGTTTTGTTTTAGAACCGTTAGGCTGGAAGTTGGTGAATATATCTCTTTRGAGTTATTAAATGTCCTCTTCTCCTCACATCCAAGGTCGTGGAGATACCCGTTGTCGCTTTACGAGCAATTTTATCTTGGGTTTAGGGTTTAAGTGCTCAATCAATGWCAATCTTGGGTGTAGGTATGATGCAGTTCTTGCATTTAGGCGGGAACTTTTTCGATTMKCACGAGTGTCAAAYTCTATTTCGTAATGAGCAATGCARTCTCCCTTCTCTCGAGAATATAACTTTCTTAGACGAATTCAGGAAAATGAGATTAAAGAATACCTGTTTCCACTCACTTTATTGAAACTATAATTAGCGATTTCTTCGARTACTCATGGAAATAATATTGTTTTAAAGAAACTGTGTCCCATTTTGTAATGTGTCATACACATACCGTGAGTGGGCTGGGAATGCTGTCCATGAAGGATGCACACCTAACCGAATTGTTTATGGAATCCAGGCGCAGGCATTGTACCTCGGAAAGCAGTACCGGAGAGCACTACATTTATTACGGAGGCATAACCTTGTCACTGCTGACTTACGCTTCCGTTATCTTGCTGCCAAATGTTTGGTAAGCTTTGCCTGTGTCATGCCTTGTCATCTCGTTAATGTTGTGGACATAAAATTACTGCRTTTACACTCTCTCGAAGTTACACTAGTCGATTCGCGAAGAACTCAATTTGCTGCCGGTGGTATCCTATCTGTCGATTTGAATCCGCTTCTCAGTTCCTAAAGGCAGAAACCTTGAGCTATAACCTCTAAGTATCCAGAAGAGCCCTTTCCTCTAACCAGGAAGATTGGATACGCTGATGGTAAAGCTTGAATCATGCCTAGTATCTTTTGTCATTTGAAAGCTTAGATGGAGGTTAGTGTGCATATCTGACATATTGGACTTGTTTGTAGGAGGAGGTTAAAGAGTGGGATGAGTGTTTGCTAATGCTTGGTGATAACGAAGTTGATGAAGAAGGCAACGTGCTGGTGGCAGATGACCAAGACACTGAATTGCTCGACAAGAATGCTGAGGAACGGGAGATAAATGTGAGTATGTTGTGTGTTCTGCTACTGCATATTTTTGGTTCTTCTCTGAAGAAATTTCGTGTCGCAATCACCACGAACTTTAATGTGTTTGCACATCTATACTGGCCCTTAGCCCATATCCTCTTCCCGTGATTCTRTCATCTGACTTTTTTTAATCTTTGATCCTGATATAATGATGAGAGCTGCCATTGTCTTTTTGTTTTGAAATGAAGGCACTGCTAGTCTTGAGAAATCAAAAATTGTGTTTTTGCAGGCTTTTGAGCATTTGATAGACAACCATATGCTGACAAGCGAGGAAGGTAGGCCCATGTACGGTTGCATCCTCTCCTCCACCTCTGTTCCACTTTGAGGAATTCCATTTATCCTGGCTATGTGTACGCACCATAGGGAGAACGCTTTTGGAGGATGAGAACACAAAGAAAGTTGAATGATTGCCTAGTCCTGCGATCCCCATCAGTAGAATGCACCTGAATAYTAKTAGTATAAAGCACCTCAAAGTCACCTATGCTATTTCTTATGCCACGTTCTGTCCGCTGGAATCATTCGAATCTTCTGTCGATTAAAAATGCTGATACTTGTTCAACTATTCTGGCACYGCTTTATCGATTTTATATGGTCTCAGGCTTGCTGAATTAGATGGCGTATTTTTTAGTGATGTGATTGTGGGGATCTTACTAAGAGCTGATTATTTTCACTTTGAATTCCACTAAGATTTACTTGGTTTATGTTGCTGGTGTGTTTTATCTTGGAYGTCACCACATGGACYYAGAACTGAGTTATGTTTRTGTCCATCAGAGACCGTCCTTCTGAGTTCCCTGAAGTTCGATCCAGAGGACCGCTGGCTGTCATTACTATATTCATGCCGTGCCAAAAAGGTCTGTTTACTGGTAATGTTATTGCAGATGTTTCAGTTATTCATATATTGGTATATCTCTTCCTTGAATTACCAGGAAATGTTTCCAGTAACCGGGCGAGCAGGCTAACGTTGTATGTAATATGTTGTCATTTGGATGCAGTATGGACAAGAATCAGTCATTGAGGAGAAATTTCAGGAATTGGAGAAAGTTCCGGATGAATCTCGAGCAGAGGAGGATAGAGTGGGTTGTTCATTGAAGGATAACAATGATGTAATTGCTTGTAGGGCAGATTATCTCTATCATCGAGGAGAATTTCAGCGCTGCTATGACACCACCAAAGCGTAAGTGAAATGTATAGATATAGTCTTTTTGAAGGGTGTTTTGCTGTGTTTCGTAGACTTTGTTGAAGCTGTTGGTGATCGGAATTGCTTTGCAATATGCCACTCATGAAATTTTCATCCACATCTGATATAATGCAGGCTTCTCGAGAAGGACCCTTATCATCTGAATTGTATGCCATTGCATATTGCTTCCGCCTTAGAGCTGGGACGTAAAAACGACCTTTTCTTGAGAGCTCATAATTTGGTACAAGAATATCCCCAAAAGTAAGTGGTCATTTTATTTTCTGTACAAACTGAGTGTGTGACATACTCTACTCCAGTTGAGCTCAATTTTGGTTTATTAAGAGAAATAAATGTTTGAGTGCTTATCAAATAATTAAATTTAGACGAAAATGTCATGCTTGCATTTSTTTTGTTCGTCTCTTTCTTTTTGAAGATCSTCCGTAGCTAGAGGGTGTAKGCTTAGCACTCTCTGCTGATACTTTTGCATGAATTTTTCCTACTGTAGCACAATTTGTATTTCTTTACTGAGGAATTTCATTCTTTAACATAATGTGCCTTGGACAGAGCTATATCTTGGTTTGCAGTGGGCTGCTACTATTACTGCATTCGCCAATTTGATCATGCACGGCGCTACTTYTGGTACGCATGCTCGTCTTCGTTTGCATGCCAAGATCTTAAGTTATTAGATTTTAAAGATTATTACCAGCATGATCTCTCTGGTTGAGATAGCTCCTATTCGACTGCACTCTTGGTGATTTGACAGTTCCTCTGTCATGTCCTTCTYTTGTTATGGTACTTGTTTATGCCTCATTTCTTTACGTGCTGTTTGTGCAAAATGTAGCACGATTTCATGAGGTGTTTGACTCAGAATATGTTTAGAAGCCATGCGGAGTTCAGTACGTGTATGAAGCATCGTTTTTACTTTAGTGCTACGATTTGAATTACATGTGAACGTGTGACTGTCTAAATTTCCCAAGCCGTTGAATACAGTGATTGGCTAGTACTTAATGGCACCCTTTTTTTATGCTTATTACAGCAAAGCGACCACCCTAGAAGGTTCCTTCGCACCAGCTTGGCTTGGCTTCGGCAATGCATATGCTGCTCAAGATGAGAGCGATCAGGCTATGGCTGCCTATCGCACAGCTGCTCGCTTGTTTGCAGGGTACAGTCTTATCTTTCAAAGCTTAAATGAACAAATTATTGTCTGCTAATTAAGGATCTCGATTAGGTTTTGAGATTCTGAGTTTCTTGTGACAGATTAGGAGTCCGTTTGGTATCTCTCTGCAGTTTCGACCATCAATGAATTGTTGTGACATCATCTATTTTGCTCTAATTATCACCTTATCTATGRTTGCAGCTGTCATTTACCAGCGCTTTGCATTGGGATGGAATATCTGCGGACCAATAATCTCAATCTTGCTGAGCAAGTACGTGGGCATTCTTGTTGTAACKTTTTTTTCACTTTCTTGTTGTTCAGGTTGATCACARTTTCTGGGACGACATTCTCTYAAAGATTGGATTTAAARAAATTATTCCCGTTCTAAATAGCGTCCCTTAGGYTAATCTAATRCAGGGTTTGATATTGGAATTATAATTCAAAGCAATTGMAAAATTTAGGATGAAGAATCTTTTTTGGATGAGGTATCACTAGGAGTTGAACTTTGGTAATCATAACTTATTGTACGGCCATCCGAGTTTTTCGATTCGTCTTTCCTCAAAAAATCACTCAAGAATATTTGGTCATGGAAATCTGGCTTGAAGGGACATTGTCCCTACCTTGGTACTATTGTTGGCATAGAAGTGACACCTTATCGGTTTGTGCAGTTTTTCTTACAAGCCAGATCCATATGTCCGACAGATCCACTTGTCTACAATGAGATGGGCGTRATGGCTTATCGCAATAGAGAGTAAGTGTCGATAATTTTCGCTTAGTAAGCACATGAAGTTTGTGCTCAAAATTAGCAAGAAACAGTCTGGCGTTTGCACCTTCTTCCTACGRACAGCTACTATCTGATTTGGTTTCTGTTACAAAGATTATGACGTGGTGACCTTTACGAAATTTTTTTTTTCTTCATTAGAGCTCTTGTCTTTGTGGTTGCATGGTTGCAAGGCTGATCAAGGATTACATCTTGATATTGGCAGTTATGAAACAGCTTCTCGCTACCTGAGGAAGGCTCTACAACTGGCTCCTCCACCATTTACAGAAGCTTGGGAGCCCACCGTCGTGAATCTGGCCCACAGTCTAAGGAAGCTTAAGTATGTTGTCTTTCTAGTCAGAGTTTTTTGACGCTTTACCTATACAATTAATGTTTTTCAAGTAATCTGTATCGGTTTACTGATGCAGCAATTTGGAYCTATGCAGGTTGTACCCTGAAGCTATTTCTATGTACGAGAGAGCCTTGTCTCTATTTCCCAGAGGTGCCAGCACATATGCTGCACTTGGTTTTACTTTCCACCTCCAGGTGTGTCTTCGTTGCTTTTAAAATGGAGTAACTATTGAAATGATGCATAATTCCTAATTGCCCTAACAAAAAATAGAAAGTCCATTTTGGAAGCTCAGAGTCGATTATAGTAACTTCCAAAACATATGTTGAATCATTCAAATTTCGCAGATGTCTGCTTTCTATATATATTGTGTTTCCTTTGTCAGTTTCCTAAATGATTTATTTCAACTTTTATAGATATGGAAGCTGCCACTTTGGGTCATTTGGTCACTTRTGGGTTAATTAGGTGGAACAAAATTTTGTGTACATGTGTAACACCTGAAGTATCAAAAAACCTGAAAGGGATCTAGTAAGGTGGTCGCTTCTACTTCTTGTATAACATTCATGCCCTGTGCCTACGTTGATGAYGTCATGGAGCTTGCTATTTGTGGTCTTAGTTAGGATATCTTTAGGAAGTGGGGAGCGTCGTTTACTATTGCTGAATTTGTCGTTTCTTTAAACACAGGGAAACACAGGCAAAGCTATTGATTATTATCATAAGGTATGTTATAACTTTYRATTTGGCCAATTTTGAGTGGTTAWYGTCGTACTAATTGTTTCATATKTACTCAACTGTACCGTCCTTGACTTCTAGGCATGTTAGACTCCAATATTGTAAATCCAATATTGCGATGACGATGGCAGTGCCTTTTGGCAGGCCCTTGGATTGAAGTCGGACGATACTTTCACTGCTGAGATGCTTACCAGCGCGCTTCAAGAAGAATGCTTGCGTTTGAGTTCAGCTCCTGATGCTGAGTTTTATTCACTTAGTGGAATGCCACTCATTTCTTAATAASATGACTCCAGCACATTCCTGCTCTACTCAAATTCCTGCTTTTCAGCCTCGCTTGGATTCCACTAGTTTGGTTTCATAAATTAAGAGAAATTGTATTGAATTACTGCTTGGTCTGCTGCAATATTAGATGTCCTTCTGTTTATACTAATGCCACGGTTTGTATTGATTGTTGTGCAAAATGTACAAAAGTAGGAGTTCAGTCGTTAGAATGGTATGAGTACGTCAATCCATTGCAACTATAGAAATCACCCTTAACACRTCATTCTGCTGATGTCARTCTTATGTTTCTCACGTGGATCTTTTTCAGTGTTTGAATGACTGAGTACTCCCCCAGCAACGCCTAAACGCTTGGCACTGCTAATTTGATGGACTTGTTTGTAGACAAGGTTGTGTGATGTGGTGAGAGCTTAACCCTTTAGATCTCAGAGGAGTCTAAAGTGGTTACTTCAAGCATTCAATTTAGAGTAACCTAAAATCTGTCCAAATCTTTAGAGAACTTCGTGCAAATTCGAGAAATGTTAGAATTCTTGCCGTGCATCCAAGAATCGCTTCAATTATCCAATTCGCTTCAACCCAAGAATCAAGTTATAGAAGATCTCCGAATACCATAATGTACATTGTTAACCCGTAAAGGACATGACCCATTGTGAAATGGTCAAACATCATGTCCAAGCTAAATTCAGCGTTTGAAACTGTGTTCAAACTCTGAATTCTATATCATTGTGGGAAATATCAGTTTATTTGGTGAAAGATTGTAATTGTTATCATTTTTGTTGCAAAAATAGAACATAAATGAGCAAAAATACCATAAACAACCAAATTTTTTTTACTTAAAAGACATGTGTTTTTAGTAAAATCTTACTTAAAAGACTTCTTATAGGTCATTACTTAAAATCTTATCTCTAGAACTATACTTAAAACACCCCTTTCTCTTGTAGTGATCCAACTATATGCTTTGCAATACACAAAATGTGTTGCAAAGTGCACCGTTGGATATTTTCCAAAATTAGCATGCCATATCATCCTCCAAGTGCACCCGTACTTCCTACAATTTTATTAAAAAAAACATTTTGCACTCTACAATATGCAATTTAAAAATAAATTTTCTAGCTTATGCAAGCTAGTTTGAAGTTGCTCAACTTTGGTAACTTGTTAGATAATACATCATCAATTGAAATGATTTACAATGGATTAAATTTGATAAATATTTATAAATATTTTTCAAATCGGTTTACAAGCTTATCACTTTCACAATTCACTAAATACATTGTTTGTACTCTTAACAAACAATTAAAATTTATGATTTCCAGTATTTCATTGTATTGTGTTTAGCAAAAARAAGACCTAATAGTTGATAATGAAAGCATCATTACCTTTTTCTACTAGAAATTTTTAACACTTCAATGGGGCTTCGGGTTCATTTCTTCATAATTGAAGTTAAACAATAAACATTTCAATTTGAAAATCACTTGTACATTGGAGGAAAAAATTGGAAAATAATTTACCACTTGAAAATGTTAAGTGAAGTTGGAGAGAAAACTAAAATGGTTATGCGTGACAATAGGATTTTAAAATAAAATTTTATAATTTTGGAGTTAGGAATCTAGAAAGGTTTGCATTTAAAAAAATATGTATATAGTATCTAAATATTGTGTCTTATCTAAATATTGTGTCTTACTTTAACTTTTAGAATTTAATTTTGAATAAGATTAGAAGTAACATCTAACCTTTGTGATCTAGTTGGTGGTGATTGAATCATTACACTATCTTCTACGTACTTCCACAAAATGTCCAACCAAATGTGTAAACTACTCCCTCATACTCGACACATGAAAGCACAATTGGAACACACAACCCCTGCTAGTGTTTATTGTTGGAGCATGGGAGGCAACCCATTTGTGATCTAATGGGTGATTGCAAGAAACTCTTGTCCTATTTTTTGTCCCTTTGCCCTCGGACATGTGGTTTTTTGCTCATAACTTTTGCATTTTTTGTTTGTTTAGAATGAAACTTGAAATGAAGGTACATGTGGTAGTTGCAAACATTGAGTAATTTCTTCAAATCTAAAAAAAAAGTTTACTATTTTTAATTTGCCCCCAATTGGATGTTTACCTTGGCCATTTTGGGGGTTTTTAGTCCTATTTTTTACCCAAAAATGTGAACTAGAAGCCACAAATTGGACATGTTGGAGGTCTACTAATATTGAAAGGAATCAAGATGAGTTTATGAAAATACAAATATGTCCGTTGCGCACATGGGGTCAAAGTGACTTTCCTTTGTGGGAAGGCTATGAAGAAGGAAAAAATTTCCTACATGAATTTTTTAGTGCAATGCGAGCACAATCTTCTCTAGCAAAATGAGATTTTTTAAATAATTTTTTTAATTTTTTTTTAATTATTAAAATGAAAAGGTCTATAGACTCTTTTTTGCTATTTTTTTGCTTCCAGTGGCTTATGTAATACTTCGTAGCACTCTATAATATTACATAGTATTGTATAGTACTAAATCAACGGCATAGATTTGCAAGCGCCGAGAACCAACCTTGGGGGGTGCACTGTATAAGAGGTTTGTTGGTACCGTGCGTTCAAGCCTCTATTCCAAGGGGGGTATGGAGGTAATTTTTTTGAATATCTATAGGGCTATATTTACCCAAATTCCACTAGTTTATTGTACCCTATATTTCATTTAAAATTTTTGAGGGCACTATTTAATAATATCCTATATTCATTATAGTTACAACATTTTTTTAGAAATCTCTGAAGCATTTGATTTGCACTATACTGAAATCCATTACCAAGAATTGTACATATAAAAAAGCACTTGTGAAAGAAGTGAATTGTATAAATTACATGCAACTTGTACTCACAACTCCACATACACACAAATTTTTCTTAAAAAGGTGTAGGCCGTTAACTACTTTGAAATCTCAAATACTACAACATTCGAAGTACTTTCAGGTATAAGGTATTTCCAAATGAGGCATATTGCATAAAGAAAACCAAAACCATTTGCATTCGATGGGAACAAAAAACTCTTCCTAAGTGAAGTTCACAGTATTCTCGAACAACTTACTTCAATCAGCGAAGAATCCTTTCCAATGTGAAACAGAGGCTGAAGATGGCAACGCAAACCCAACACATGTAGACAGCACATTCTTGAGTACAGGATTTGAGAGTACTTGGAAATAAAAGTCAGACACAATAATAGATTCATAACAAAACAAAAGGCTTTCAAGGACTAACTAGAAGAAGCTCCAACTGCATCCAACATGAAATCATGCTGACTGGCAAAGCATACCATTGCCGGCAGCAAATCCGTAAGTAGTTTCATGCAAGCAGGCATTTATTCAATATTGATAATTACACAACATTCACAAATTGACAGACATGCTAAAGACAAATGTTGGTAGAGTCAAGCTGTAACCTGCATTCACTATGAAACTGCAATATGTACAAAACAGTTTTTGTGTTAAAAAACACAACAGAAAACGGTCACATTGTTTACAAAAGTGACGGCTGCAACTTGATAAATTCTAAGGTTGCAGAGGTTCAAAACATAGCAATGGAACAACCTATACTTTGTTTGAGCAAAACTGGACCTCTTCCTTGAGAAAACATCAAAAAACTCGGTAGTCCCCTACAAACGGCCGGGTGCTTCTGCAGAGGACCTGCAAAATCGAAACATAAACTCACATGACTAAACAAGAAGAGAAGTAGTCAATAAGGCAGTCTACTACTACTAATTCATTGATGAAGCCTTCATGGTTTATGGGAATACCTGAGAAGCGAACGCGTCATGACACATTGCTCACTGAAATCTAGGGCTCCTACAAATTCCAGAATGCATCGTAGGTCAGTGAATTTTCAAACAAAAACCGTGGCATTGTGACAGTAATGATAATGCGATTTTGAGCTTGGGTTCACAATTCACCTCAATGAAGAGCAGGGGTCACCCAGATGTGCTTGTTGTCTACTTGCCTGTCTCCCTGCAAGACTTTTATTTCATCCTGCCACCCACTAGACATTAATGCACGTAGTTGCTGTAGTTCTAGAACTCCCAGCTCCGCCAATGGCCATGTTCAAAGATTGTTGGGGATGGGTGCCTGAAACTTCCACAATTTCCTGAAGAATAAGAGGTGGGAGTCGAACGTTGCTAACACCATTTCTGACGTTGAGGCAGAGAAGATGTCGAATGTTGTGTCCGCCACAACAACCTCCATCTACAAACACGCAAGTCGCAGCGCTGCCAAGTGCACTCCGACATCCACGCTCAACCAGATGCCCCATTATACATTTGAGAGCACATGGATCATTTGCAGCGAGGCTAGTCGAGAGGCGTCGCTGTGAGCCCAACGCTCCCAAAGACAAGCACTCTTACGGCAGTCCTCTAGCAGAAAATTCACCTTGACGAGATTCACCACCATTCGAGCCAATTCCAACGTTCTCCTTGCCGAAATACTCAAGTTTTGCAGCTTCTGCCTCTAGCGTCCATAGGGTCACTATTTCAGGGACATTAGAAGCCATTGCTGAACCCTAAACCCTAAAAGTAGCCTCGTTGCCTTCAATCACAAGAGACTATGCTCAATAAGCTTACACCCTAAAACCATAAAAACACCATACTTTACAGAATTCCACCCCCAACTTCTTCATTCACGACATACAAAAAATTTCGCAAGCACGCACAACATTTTACGACAACCCAAACCCTAAGCATTCACCCTAAACACAAAATTGTAGAGATCAAAAGCTTTGCACTGACGGTGCAACCCTAAAGCCTAATCCAACATTAACACTGAGAGATACTGGAGACTCTGTCTTAGCCTGCGAAAATGGTGGACGGAAGGTAGTTGCTTTCCATCCATCCGGAATGAAAGCCTTTGTAACTCACTTAAAGGATGAATATACAGACTGTCAGTAATTGCTACACTGTACTATGTATACTTCACTGCTGAACTTTGGATCCACTCCTTTGGATACTCTAAGACAGTTAAGTTACAGTCTAAAGTATTAGTACTAAGCTTGGCACTAAAGTTCTGAAAAGTTGGATTTTTTTCATATTCTTTTTGAGAGCCTTATTGTAGATCTAAAAATAATCTAAAAATCCTTATTTTCTACTACCCTTTTTTATTTATAATGATCTTTTATTCATAATAATGATGCTATTTTTTTTCAAAGCCATGTCTAAAATTTACCTCCACCTTAATTAAAACCACTCTTCATTTGATCACATGTCTCCAACTAAATAAATGGGAGTGCACCCCCCGAGGAACCAACGATGTACATTGATAGGCGCACCGTTGACACATAGTTCTAGTAGTACAACTTAGTAATGCCAGTCCTATGGCCAAAAACTATGTTTTTGAGATAAAAGCATGAAGTATTTCTTGCAATCACCTAAATAAACAATTATGCATATTTGGAGCACAAGTTTTTTTCATGTGGAATTTTTCCCATGTACAACAATAAGCTTTGGAAGGATTGCATATTTTTCCAAAATCTTATTACATAAAACAAAATTACTATGAAGTTTTTAGTGGAAGATTCTCTTTAACCTATAATGGTGATATAGACCTTTCTATTTTTAACCATAGGCTAATTGCAAAATCAACCAAGGGTTGATTGCAATATTGAGAGCCTTGCAAACCGATCATAATGAGCCATAGCTATTCTAGAGATTGTGCCATAACTTCATGGAAAGACAACAATCTATACATTGGAAATGGGGGGGGAGGTGATCGGAAATGGATTGCCTCCCTTACTTGATACCCCAAACACATCCACACTTTCTACACTACTCAACACATTCCACATCCCAAAATCCACAATTAAAACAAAACTCTCTAACATTAACAATATTTATTGATATGTGATATGCCCAACTTACATCCTTCTCAATAAACAACACTTAGAAAATAATGAACTTGTCTCAATCTTGTCAATCCTCCCTTAACACCCCACCCTACCACCAAACCTCACTTACACATTCCTTGCACGTTCCTTTTCTACCTTCATGAACAATCCATATAACACTGGCACCATCTTCCTACACATACCAATCACGATGCACATACTCTTGTAATGTACATAATCACAACACTCCAAATAAGCTAAACTAACATGTCTTAACCTAGTAACCTTCATAATTTCCATAATAATTAACATTATACAGCCTCCCTCTTAACTAAAGTACGTAGTATTGGTGTTACTTTTACAATTACATGCAAGAATGTGGGACCCACTATGAACATGGCCCTTGGTTCATGCCAGCCTTCTTCAAAAAATTGTTTCTCTATCTTCTTACACAAAAAGGTGCATTCTTCATTTCTACAAATTTCCTTAAAAAGTCTTTCCTAAAACACTTTTAGTCCTTGATGTCCTTCCTGCATTCCTGGTATATGGTATATTTRCACTTGGTGTTAAGAGTAGAAAAAGAAAGGATTCCATGAAACCATTTTGATACTTCTTTCGACACAAACCCCCTTTGCTAAGACCACACCTTCGTAACACCAACTGAAGGGAGTGACCGTCAACCTTTCCAGCTCCAAGTTCTCCCGTCTGGTGCTCGTCACTCTGTCGATCTCAAGGCCCTCCCCAGTCAATGCATCTTTGCAAACGAGTTTTACAGCATTCGCCATGTCGTGTAGTCTACACGACCCCTCCGTTGCAACAAACCTCGCCAAGTGGCTTGCCGTACTGACATGAAGCCTGGCACTCTCTCCATCGCCAGTTCGTTGCCTTCTTCTCCTGCCACGCCCCTGGCCCCGACCGCGGCCTCGCTTCACGACGCCTTCCTCTCGCTCTCCTCACGCCTACCTTCCCGCCTCTTGTGTCGTAACGTAACTTATAACTTAGTCCGTCGCAACGCAAACCGCAGCTAACCTGTGTTCGACCTTYGGACTGTACGTACTGAATGAATGACGTCTGACGCAATTAATTCGTGGTCGGTACATCCTTGGTGGAAGCGATCGTGGCCCTAAACTTCGTGATTGATCCGAGGATTTGTGGAGCGTTTGCCGAGGAGGTGTTGGAACAGAGAAGCCTAGCCTAGGGAGCTGCCTTGCATGCGTACGAGTGTCGGGGGTGGCCCGTGTTGTGTTAAAAAAGAGGAGGTGCATCTATCTGCGTGCTTGACGTGTGTGGGAGTGCGGGCCGCCGGGCATGTCCGAGTCGGCGGTGATTTTGTGTCGCGAGTGCTCTCTGCGTGGTTTCGGGGGAAGATATCTGGTGCGTGCGTACGTCAGAGCCCCTGTTTTCTTGATTGGCTACTCGTTTGCGTTCGCGCGCTTGTTAGGATGTTAACGGTATTGAAGTTCTAGAGTTGTTCGTGGTGTTGGTGACGATGTTCGCTGCTCTATTCATTGCATTCTTTTGTAMTTTTCGATGAATACGATGTGCTGCGGAGACAGATGGCCTGACTAGTTAGGTTTCAAGGGATCAATTAGTAGAGGTTGATACTTCGACTGCTAATTTGTTTAGGTGTCCCTACAATGTACTCGTTCGATTGCTGCCTTTTGACTGGTTATTGTATGTAGGCTGCTGATTTTGATAACCGAACTTGATCTTCATAGTGGAGTTTTTAACGTAGTTGTATTCCTACCAGAAGCCCGTGCAAGTGTTTAATTCTGCAATTTGAGTTGAGGCGTTGCAAATGTAGCGGCGCTGACGGTAAAAGATGAAAGGTCTTTTGAATGGCATTGTTGAAGAAGAGAATGGAAGCAAAGCTATCAAGCTCGTCTCGACACTTAAAAATATTCCCGACGGTGGGGCATCAGAGGTGCTGCAAGCTGTATTAAATAGCTCGAGTACTAGTGGTGACGTATCTAGATGCTATGACGAAGAGGAATCTGCCGCGGAGAGTGCAGATACTTCTACGGACGCATCTCTACGAAAGAGGTTTGGATGGTAAGCATGTTCACCTAGCTTGTTCTTACAAGGCATTTAGGAGTGTCGTTATGGCTTGGCTTGGCGGTAAGGTTCCAGGGAAATTATCTCCATTGCTGGTTGATTTTTTGAAATTTGAATCGCGACATGTTTTAATTAACGGATCATTTGTAAATATAAGCGTCGCAAACTTTTTTTGTAGATTATCTCACCTAATGAAGAGGTGTTGAATCCAATCTTGGTCAACGTCTGGGTTTTGGCAGGTGGAATCTTGTAGAATGGACTGCTCTTCAGCAAAATACGGAAGAGTTCTTTTGTCGAAACAAAAAGAGTTCCTCACCTCGAGAACGCTGGATGCGCTTGGAAAAAAAAGCTGCGAAGGTAATCCAACTTTTATTCTCGATCTGTTTTGGATTACACATACACTTCGTTATTTCTTCATCTCTTATACATCCTTTGCTTCTGATATCTGCTAGAAGTCCCGCAAGCATTGTCATCGTATTGATTTTTCTGTGTTTTCAAAACAAAAAATTGCTTTTGGAGTCCAATTGGTATGGCGAGCTTGATATGACAATTGTGATTATTTAGAGCAGGTTGGCCGAGGCTTGTGTAAAGACGAAAAAGGTCTGAAGTTAGGTCTGCAACATTGGTTGGAAGCGGTATGTTAATCTTTTGATCCAGATACTCWAATTYGTGCTATCAAGSGTAGAWTGTCCATTTTATTTTTCTACGATCWTTATCGAGGATGGAATAYTTACTTTAGTTCGCTTTGCCGATGCAGATCGATCCTCAGCATCGTTATGGACATAACTTACGCTTTTATTATGAAGTTTGGATCAAGAGTCGAACTGATGAGCCGTTTTATTACTGGTCAGTGTGGAGATGTGCCTCAAACTGTCACTCATCCTGTTGCGAAAAAATTGTTATCACGTTATCCTTTCATGATAGATTAAGTTGGTGTACCACTCTGAAAGGAGATGCTTGTGCTTAGAATTGCGTGGAATTGTATTATTTATGACCCATTGTTGCATAAAGAGATCTGTCTAAATTTAGGAGGTTAATTCTTAAATTTCTCACGACATTCTTCAAGTAGCAGGTTGGACCGTGGAGAAGGGAAGGATCTCGATGTGGAGCAATGCCCAAGGTCAAAATTACAATCTGAACTTATCGTGTATCTAAGCCCGGTATTGGCATCTCATTCTCCACATTCTTGCAAGCCTGAAGGTTACTTTCATWCTGAGATGTGTTTGACTTGAAAAAGTGACACTGTCAAGCTATTTGTCAAATCATGTGCAGGGTCATACATCATGCATCGGRTTATTATTCGGACCTATTTAGTGACAGAAATTTTGTAATGACAGAAAGAGAGGGAAGCTTACGAAGTGATTATCGAAGATGGCAAGCTCCTGTATAAATTGACTCACACACCCGTGCATACTTCCAAGGGGGATCGATGGATATTCGTCATGAGTCCTTGTGGAAAGTTCTATGTTGCGAAGGTATTATCGATGTTGTGTACTCTGTTGACTCAATTGCTCTCGAAACTGATTGATTATCGTTCTCGGATAAACTGATTTTCTGTCCTTTTACGTAGTTTTAGTAATCTTTGATCGTTATGCAAAAGATTTCACTCAGTGAATTTAAAGAGTGGTTGGTAGTGGTTGGCAGTAGGATTTTGTACTGTGGAAGTGTCAGATCTGTCGAACTCCGACTCCATAAGTAGTGTTAAGCAATTTSTGGAAATGTTTTTGTGAACAGAAAAAGAAAGGCAAGTTTCAGCATTCGAGCTTCCTGGCTGGAGGTGTTGCTACAGCAGCTGGGCGCCTCCTCGTGAATCACGGCGTACTGGAGGTACGTTTTCTTTGGGAACTTAAGGCACGGCTGGATCAGAGAGAACTTGTAGGTCATAATGTTCGGAACTCTTTCTGTACTAAGTGGAGTTTTCTATTCACTTTGTTTTGACAGCTTATGGAGGCACATAGTGGACACTATCTTCCAACCCCAGAAAATTTCCGTGCACTGATCTCCACCCTGACCAACAGTGGGGCTGATTTGACTGTTGCCAAGGTATTTCCACGCTGCTTATATAGTAGAACTTGAGGGCAAATTGAATTGTGTATTTGAACGCAAATACGTGAAGAATTAATTGTTTAATCGCTGTCTAGAGAATTTATTCAATTTTTGGCGTTGACTGATTTTCAAAAATGTTTTGTTTTAGGTTCATCTGGAATCTGAAGAAGAGGTTGCCAAAAAAGCTCATGAGATAGATGGAGATGTAGCTGCTGTTAGTAGTGATAATGAAATGGCTTTTGTAGCGTTATTGGCAAACGCTGGTTTTACCATCCGCTCCGACACAAATGCACGTTTTACGAAGTGTGGTTCTGACTCTGGTCGAGAGGACAGATTTGAAAGTGATAGCATTGATGAAGAGGATGAAGATTATGACCTTGTGCTTAAAGTAGAGAAAAAATAGTGGACCGTGTGATGCGAAGGTGCAACCCTGGAAGTTCTAGGACAACGGGAGATTACTCGTATTTTCCYTCTAMATTTAACAAGTCGGAYTTTTTGTCAAGCGTTCTWYGTGGTCAATATATATAGGACAAAAAGAAATGGACTTTTGCAAATTTTTTCTTTGAAAAAAATGAATCCGGCATGACCTTGGCATTGGTGCATTATTTTTGAACTTATAATCTGCAGGAAAATAGCTTCCTGGTATTGGGTGGCTCAGGGACCYGTTGCTGCTGAGCAATTGCTTGATATTCCGAAACCAAATTTGCTTTCCATTTTTGCCCTTGTGATGTTACAGACATTTCGCTATACTTAAAATGGTCAAGCATGGCTGCCCATGAGCACTGCTCTGAGCTCCATATGTCGATTGGGAAGACGCTTACAGAGGAGCGGAAGCACGTCTAGAGTTTGCTAATTCAATTGCTTAACGGATTCGTAGCAATCAAGCCTTCGCCGGGAACTGGATCTAGGGGAGTCAGTGATTGAACTTGGAGCCACTCTGCGATTGAAAACCTACGCATAGTACAATACAGGTACAAACATACTGTCTCCGTACCATCCTTTGTTGGGACCTGAACTTGTGGCTCAGACCGATGCTTATGAGTGACTGGTTGAATCTACTATGAGGGCCGGGTTCGTATGAAAGATCTTTATCACCTCGATTCAGGTCTGGATGATTCATCGTGGTGTTACTCACCATGTATGGCACCAAAAACGAGGCCACAATATCCGAATTTTAGGTCAGGATAGGTAGTATAACAGGCTTCCATTCGGTTTGTAAACGTGCAATTTCGTGGTACTTGCTTTGAAATTGATCATCCCATTCTACTGTCAATTCAACCGTTTCTGCTTTGTGTTTAGGAACATCTCGTGGTATCATCATGATTCATGAAAGCCATGCTGTCAATAGAACTTCTCTCGAGTTTAAAAGCTTCACGGTAGTGTTAAATAATCTTCAGATGTGATTGAGAACAGGCAAGCTTTTATGCTCGCGGATATGGGACTGGCAAGCCATGCTCAGCTCTCAGCAATTAATCCACCATTTCGGCAGTGAAAATGGTTTCCCTATCGCGGAGACATTCGCAGGGGTTGCTCCTGAAGGCCTCCAGTTTCGCACCACGACTTGCGTGAAGGAGTTGTAACCGGCGTTTGCTTTTATACAAGGGAGATTTAATCATGAGTGAAGACATTGACAAGCATGTTCTTCGAAAATACCATGTCGGACAGAAACTTGGGAAAGGGGTAAGCCTTCTTCCGTCAATCAGCCTGTTGTATCAATGTTAGTTWCAATGAAATGGATGTCAAAAGGAATTACAAAGAAGGAAGCAGATTTATTATGGAATTAAAGAGGTGGTGTAAATTTGCAATATGCGTGACCAAAGTTGCTAAACTTGCTAATGCTACATCGCATATGTAATCAAAGAGTAATCTGATGATGTGGAAGTTTCTTACATTGTATACTTTCTGGAAGATGTAACCCTAGTCAGATTTAACGAACACCGCTGTACCTTGAACCAAGTGAAAGAATGAACTGAATTTTTTGATAATCACATCCTAACTCTCAACTTTGTGGGCTAGGGTATTTCTGAGAGTACACACTCGGAAAAATTTAAAAGACTTCTTAGTTCAGTCTAGTTCTCAATTTTGTCACTTACCATCATTCCAACCTCCATGCCTGGACGAGTGATTTCAGTGTGAATTCTATGTCTTGCAACTAAATTTATAGGGCTTTGTAAGTTCGGGGATATCACTGAAGTGCACTTTCTGCCCAGGCATATGGCATTGTCTGGAAAGCCATCGACAGAAGAACCAATGCAGTTGTGGCTCTCAAAAAGATTTTTGATGCGTTTCAAAATGCCACTGATGCCCAGGTAACCTTGATCTATTACCATTCCAGACTTGTCCAACCCTAATGTTTATTATCTCCTGCTTTGGGATTCTTTCCTGAGATGAAAGTGAGTTCCGTCACATGGTATTGATTATACCTCGTTGCAATATAATTATAAACTTATTGCAATATGCTTTCTGAGTACCGGGATAATACCTCCTTTTCCTTATTATTATTGATGTCTTATTAGCTTAATTACTCTGCACATTGAATATTCTTTGAAGAATTTTGAACTTGATGACAAAATTACAAAAATTACAGAGGACCTTTCGAGAGGTGATGTTTCTACAAGAGATGAACGACCATGAAAATATCATTAAGTAAGATTTTTATTTTCACTGCGACTTGTCGTTTTTCATTGAGATGATGTTGTCACAATTGCCTCTTTCACTCCAATGTGCTTCTGTTAACTTTCTTCTTTCAAATTACAGTGGAACAGTAATGTACGTGCAGATTATTGAATGTATTGAAGGCAGAAAATGATAGAGATCTTTACCTCGTGTTTGAGTTCATGGGTAAGTTCCGTAAAATCACATAATCTGATCTTTTCAACCACTTAAAAATGATATTCTCCTTTTCTGTAATATACTCCTAATCACTGCTTGACTTCACTTTGGATTATTTGGCTATACCTTTTTTATTACCGTGTTGCTTGGTGGTACAGAAACGGATCTGCATGCAGTGATAAGGGCAAATATTCTTGAAGAGATTCATAAGCAGGTAAAGTCAGGTAGTAGCTTGAAATGCGCAGTTTCCGTAAACTGTTGATTCCTTCGTAAACGTTGTCTGCAAATCCAGAAAAAACATGTGTCATATTTAGCTCTGATAACAGGTATATAATTCTAAGAAATTTCACTTCATTCTAACTATTTCCTGGTGTAGATGGTCTGAATATAAATGATACATTACATTTCCAGCTTACATTACGCTCCGTATATTTTACACTCYCAACATAGCAGCACTAGCAGACGTAACTTGAAACGAGAAACAAAGTTCGCGATGATTAAGCTCATGCTGCTTGTCCCAAATGAGATTAATTTCACTCGATGTTAGTACGTTGAACATGCTTTATTGATTAAAAAATGAGGGGTTTTAGAATGCCGTACTCCATTTTTGTGTCGATGCAACGCTTCGTACCTTTTTAGGTACTCACTACTAACCTATCATTCTGATGAGTCATCTTGATGTGAGAGCTCTCTTGAGTACCAAGTATTTCATAGAGAAGGAGGTTCTGTTTCTTTCTGTTCAAAGAATGCTAGAAACTCGATTTCAAACTAATCCTGCTGCTGCTGCTCCCTCCGTAACTCTGCCGCCTCTGCTGCCTCCCGGAGCTGCTGGGCAATGACAGGACCACTTTGAGCCACTATTTCTGCAAAACCGTAGTTCCCAACTCCACGGCTCTGTTGTCCTTCGGAGCTGAGCTCCTCGGCACGTCGCAGGAGATTGGCCGGGGTGTCAAACTCCGCCACACGACCCCCCTTGGCTAATACCAACACTCGGTGACAGTCAATGATGGTGTCAATGCGGTGCGCAATGGTCAAGACGGTGCAGTTGTGGAATAGACTGCGCATGGCCGTCTGAATCAGCTGGTCTGTCTCTCCATCCACAGCGGCCGTGGCCTCGTCCATCACAATCACCCGTGACCTACACAGGGAGGAAATTAAAACCCGAGTGTCATTCGATGATGAGAATTCATACCGGTAAGTACTAAGCAAATTATGCTGATTCTCACACCAGAGGTAACCAAAGGGATCCACGCCGAGTAACTTGAGGCTCCTGGAGTGCTAAGAATAACTGTTCTTTAGAGAGATTAGAGCTCTGCTTTTATTTTGCAGCAATATGTTCACCCCTTATCAAGAGTCCACAGTAAAACTAGAGAGTCCGCTTTATGGCTAATAGTTAATTATAGTGAACTTCAAAAAAAAAAATTTATTGTTCGGAAATCAGAAGGGTATGAATTTTTGTATTCGTGTATCTTGTTACCTTCCTCTAAGCTTTCTAGAGATATGGAAGTGGTCGCTTTTAGCAATTTGGGCACTTAGGAGTTAAGGATGCAAAATTGATGAAAGCACGTCGAGTAGGAAGTGGAAATGGTGATGCAAGACGCCTAACCTTCTTAAAAGAGATCGAGCCAGACAKAGSAGCTGCCGCTGACCAACACTGAAATTCTCTCCATTCTCTGTCACTACACTGTCGAGGCCTCTGTCCAGAGTCTCAATTTTCTTGCTTAGATGCACCCTTCCTATAGCTTCGTTGATCTCCAAGTCGCTGTGTTGCTCGAATGGGTCYAGGTTCAACCTCACCGTCCCCCTGAATAGCACAGGATCCTGCAACCCAAAASTCGAGTTTAAAAGGAAAAGAAGTTCAAGTCTTGCATCCCAAGTACARCYAGRCCTMTTKAATGTCATAGCCTAGATACCTTAAAGTTTTGTAACATTGTGACACACAGACAGCGTTTTATGTACAAGGAGATTTTTTGTTTTGAAAAGTGAAGGAAATACTTTCTGTTGCAGGAGACAGAAACTGGATTAGAACCGTTTTTACACAGGTTAAGTTCCTCATTTTCAAATCCTTATGGAACATCTTTGTGACATATCAAGGTCTGACAGTGCGAATGACAATTGAACGTGGTATGTCCATTCCTTAGGGATTAATGAGAAAAGGAGGCACGGTCTGGGTGTAGCTTTCTCAAGAARCAGTTTAATATCAATTGGTGATAGATGGATAGCATACCTGAGGGATAATTGAGAGACGTCGTCGAAGATCGTCCAAACCGACTCGAGMAATGTCAATTCCGTCAATTARGATGCTKCCACTGCAAGCTTTATTCTCCACCAGTCGGAACATAGCAGCTGCGAGACTGGACTTTCCAGCCCCTGTTCTGCCCAAGATGCCCACCTTCTCCTGTGCTTTCACCTACTCAAACCAGAAATTAAAGAAAATTCGGTGACCAGTGCCATCCCTTCAATAACYTCCAAATTTTTTGAACCAAGGATTAGAACGTACACAATTATGTTGGTCTAACCTCTAGGGTGCAGAGSGACTAACCTTGAAGCACAGGTCGTTGAGCACTGCAGGAAGGTCCTCTCGGTAGGCCATGGTGTAGTGGACAAACTCAACCTCCCCGTTTTGAGGCCACTCTTCTGTAATGATTCCTGGTGCCGTTTCKGGATCAGCCTCAGTTGGCAACTTGGAGTATGCCTGTTCCAGCAATGCCAACAAACATGGACGGTTAATCAAGCAACACATGCTTACAAGCTAATGGAGAGCGAATAAATCCCACAGCAACGGCCGAGATAATTATTTGTCAGCTGGGCTCTCCATCCTCCTCCAAAACATATCAAGATGAAAACAGGGCGCATGAAAAAGATGGACTAAATAGTTCCTTGTGACAAGAAATACCTTAGTTTTTGATATACGAATCTTGATATGATATTTTGTGAAACATGGATGGTCAACTACCTGGGAACTGAATGAAACTCAGACAAGTCTGAAATTTTTTCTTTCTGGTGTTTTCACTCATGGCTTTTAACCCTCAAGGGACATGATCGAATAGTTAATCCTTGAGTCATCACTCAAACCACTTTGATCATAAATTAGTCRAAAAATTTGTAATTCCATTGTAGACAGCACGAATAAATAATGCATTCCAAAYGGTATGCGGGCCCATTTTTAGAATTGAATTTATATCTTTTTTGGCAAAACAAAAAGCAGAATTAAGGATTGAAGCGATAATTTGAATGTTAGTACTCAGGATTTTTTCCCAAAATTAATTTCTTACCCGCCACTATCCTTAGCATACTGGAAATAAGTTGCCCATGTCACTTCACCCTCAACTCTATCTTCCTTCACGGTGAGCTGCCCTCCTTTACTCACACCGCTGTCTCCCTTAACACCAGAGAGTCTGCGACTGGATGTAGTCTCTTTGCCATTAACTGAACCTGACTTCGCAATTTTTTTCTGATCCAACTCAGACATCTGCACATAATCTCAAATTTGTTAAATTTGCAGAATTCTCCATATTGGCATTTATCCAGACCTCAGAAATCCACCAGTTCTCGKTTCWAAATCTTTATGCACTTTAATATCACAATTTCGGCATTCAAATCACAGAAAGTTGACCATACATTGTAAGAAACAGGGTCCTGGCTGGCATTCTGAGGAGGAATTCCATAATTCTCTGCCAATTCTCTGTGCCCCACGCCCTCCGTGACAGCTGAATCTCCACCAAGCACGTCAAACTCTGGGCCCTCCTCCTCTTCTTCAAAATCGTGAATGGAATCACTACTGGAGAAGCTCAACCTGATGTGACGATCTTCAATGGTACTGTTGCTGCCTTGATCCACAATGACTGCATCCAGGTCGGAGTCTTTGGGGAGTTCTCGCAGTCCGCCGTGTTCCATGAGGAAAATTCGGTCACAGAAAGTGAGGGAGGTTTTGTTGTGGGTTACCAACACCACCGTCCTGCCTTTGAGAATCCCAGCCAACACATAGTCCATCAAGTGCTTGGCTGTGGGCACGTCCACTGCTGCTAAAGGATCGTCTAACAGAAGGAGAGGACTTGTGCTGTAACATGCTCTTGCAAGACTTATTCGTGATTTCTGTCCTCCACTTAAATTCACTCCTCGTTCACCCTGCGGAAGAGTGAGTCAGTTGAAACTCAATACTAATTATCCAGAAACAAATTACCACGTAGAAAGCTATGAAAAATTGGACATACAGAACATTACTTTCTTGGATATACCAACTTACAATCTCTGTGTCATGGCCTGCCGGTAATTGAGCAATATCATGATCCAGTGCGCATGCTGTAATTGTCTCATTGTATCGCGCTTCATCAAACTCATTTCCRAAAAGAATGTTGACTCGTATTGTGTCATTCAAWATCCAAGGCTGCTGGGGAGCGTACGCCACCGGTCGGTCTGTTACAGAAACTCCAGTCACACACTGTTCACATGGCCACGTACAACTTCAAATCATTAGGGTATCTACAAGTGCGGAACCAGAGGTGTATACATCCAAATTACATTCTCATTTAAACATTAGCAGTCACATCCTCAGCATAGGATCTAAAATAACATTTAGTAAAAAAAAATTTCACACCGATAACCCAGAGAATCAATTATCAGTTTATGCACATTATTCTCTTGTTACAAAGAGTAATTACATAGAAAAGAGTATCCAATGTACTATTCAAAAAGGGGAAACTGTAACAGAGGTACCTAATGCTATATCAAATACACAAGCAACTTGGCTCTCTTAATAAGATCGTAAAATGAATCCAATAATATTCAAGGATTTCAGTAAAGATKAACTCTTTTATGAAATTTCAGATAYCATCACAAAAAAGTCTTCATCATGATTCATGSAGATATCTTCTTATGGTCTTTTTGTTTTCACAGTGATCATACAAAGGCTTCCCTATGATACTTAGAGAGCGACCTTGATATGATCGTTGTGAACAAAGGGAGACCTCCCCATGGAGAGKATTCCCTTAATGAGGTAGCCTTAATAATTCTTGAAACAGTCTATTAAAATGTTTTATATACATTACCTCCATTTCTCCCAGGAGAGCCAAAAGAAGGGAGCTTTTGCCGCTCCCAACCGCTCCAACAATTGCCACAAGTTCACCTCGCTTTACTTCAAACGTGATTCCTTTCAAAGTAGAAGCYTCTTTGAAGTCTTTGCCAGAATTCACGCCCCCATTTGAAAGTATTTGAAGACCATTAACCAGCTTAGCTTTCCGCTTTTTCACATTTTCCCTCTTTTTGTCGTCGCTGGAGTGCCAATCTTTGAGGGTCCAAGAGAATACCCCATCGGAAACAGAAACAGACTTGGAAGCCAGAACCTGACCAACATGAAACACGTCAAATGACTCCATTAAATGTTACAATTGTCAATTTCGTTAAAGTCGCTCATGTCTGGGAGCCAGAAATTGTATAATAATCTGGAAAAATCTCTAAAATTAGAAATGGTATAGATTTACATTTCATACAGCACGTCCTGAGAAAAGCGCCCAAATCATGAACTCCCACCAATTTTCTGGAAATTGTTGTTTGTCACTGAGCCCACATACTTGAGGAGCAGCCTCAACATGTAGATTCTTTCCGTTCTTTTTACTTATTACATTACCCATACTTTGTCCGTATATGTGCCAGAAACATGTAATAGTATTCAATCACAATTTCAATCACCCACTCCCTTCCAGAAACCTCCGATTCCAGACACATCATTTCCCACCAGAATTCAAGAAACTGGTCACTCGGACTGTAATTTTTGTACCAGCAAGAACCCTCACAAGAAGGGCTAAACTCAACCCAAAGAAAAAGAGCTCCCCATTTAGTAAGTCTCCTCGACTGAAATGAGCTCTCATGCAACAACAACGACGACGACAACGACAGCCCACTGACTCCGAATTGTCCGCCATTTCGGACTCCTGCTTTCCTAATGTCGCCCCACCTTCAAGCCAAGATTCGATGCCGTGAGAAAGCTCCGCTTGGGGTGCTGTCTGTTCCGTTCCTGAGTACCGAATTCGTAATCTGACCAGTGAGCCGGAATTCTTTTCTGTTTTTCCCTTGAAAACAGACAGACACTCAGGCAGGCGGAATCCGCCGTCAGAAGGGCACCGTGGAAAACGTGGAGATGAAGGTGAGCATCTGAGGCTGGACGACTACAATGCGGGGTACTTTAGTTTGTGAACATATACAATACACATGTGGGTCCACGATTCCGACAGTACGTTTGAGAGTCTGGCCGGTTCAGTTGTGAGGCGGGAATTGAATGCAGCGGATATAACTTCTTCAATCCAGTGATCGGGTGGTTGAAGGTCGGAATCACCGCAGTCTGTTCAGTTCGCCAATGAACTGAATGGATGTCCTCACTTCATTTCGTAACATGAAGGGTAGCCATTCTGAAATTCCTTTCGAGAGTGAGTGAGTGAGGGTGCGCGCAGTTGTTTCGGGGAAAGGTTCGAAGATTCTTGGTCAAGGAATGGCAGAAAAGGGATCTGATTGAGTGCAGGCAGTACAGTAGCTTAATGGATGAGAGCGCGGGATGAGTGAGAAGCGTGGACGTGATGACTGGGCTGGCTTGCCTTGGTCCGCAAGGGCAACCGCAGGGGCGAAAGGGCGGAGAGAGCTTGGCTTTAGCCACCTTTGAGGCGGCGAGCGCGCCGTGGGGGCGAACTGAGCTGAACTGAAGGAATGCCGGGCGGCTTCATGCATGCACGCCTTTTCCGTAGCAGCGTGAAGTTTTTGCACAAAGCGCACTCATAACAATAACACTCATAACAATAACCCAAACATCGAGGCGGACGTTTTGTGTCGGATGGATGACAAAGAATCTTTCTATGTAGGACAAAAGTGCAATTATTCCAYCTTTGAAATTTTGTGAGAAAAGAAGAGGTCTTCTCATTTTTGGAAAGTCATTCATTAACCCTTAAAGAACGGACAGGTGGCCGTGGAAATCATGCATTTTTTAAACTATGTGACATCATCTATTTTGAAAAGCCAAATATACTCATTGGAAGTCAAAGTACTTGAAAAGATCTTTCCTTTCTACTCCTAATACCGAGGATGAAAAGTTGCAATTCTGTCCTACACGGTTTGATTCCGTATCATTCATTGGACGCAAAACGTCCGCCGCGGCGTGCAAGGGTTAAATACTTGGGGGTCTCAATGTCTTTACAAGTTTACACCTTAACCTTTGAAAGACACATAGGTGATCGTGGAAATCATCCAAAGATGGGAATCACTACCCTATGCATAGGTGAGTTTCAGAAGGTTGGTACCAAAATATTTCGCTTTTCGCAATTCAATAATTAAATAGACAAATAGGAATTTTTTGCTATTTGACACTTTCTTTCTATTCATGCGTAAGTGTGTGCCTTTTTCTAATATTTCTCAAGAATAATTTTTCAAACTTTTCGAAACAGTTGTAAATAAAAAAAATTATTCTAACATTTTCCAAATTTTTTCGAGTTAATTACAAAATTGACCTATACGTACAGTAATTTAAAATAATCTAAAAGTACTAATTAGAAGTCAAACTATTGTAGAAGATCTCCCCTTTCCACACAAAATTCCAAAGATGAATAGTTGCACTTATGTCATCCATCAAATACAAAACGACCGCCTCGGCGTTCAAGGGTTAACCTTGGAATGCCAAGTTGATCACCATAGAAATCATCATTTTAGATACCATGTGAATTATTTGCTTAACCCCTAAAAGACCATTGTCCGCTTAATGAACAAATGGGATTTTGGTAAAGTACCAACGGTCTCAATTTTGGTCTTGATTTTTTGAATATTCTTTTAAGATAGAAAAACTCATTAGCTTCATGGGAATATAATTTGTTTTTCAATCACAATCTATGAACAAAATTTATGTCCAAATAAGCTCAAAATAGGGGAGAGGGGGAGCCCAAAAAAAAATTTAATTTGGATTTAAAATTTAAAATTATTTTTTTCTCATAGATTATATTTTTGCCTACATAGAAAGATTTGATTCATTCCAATTGGATTTGTTATGAGAAAGTTATAGACAATCTAAGCATCTTTTTGAAAAAATAACTCGTAGGATTCATTTTTTAATGCAATTTTTACAATTTTTCAGAAAAAGAAATCCCACATGGTTTATTTTGCTTGCTTGATCAATCTCATCATTGGTATTAGTGCATTTTCATTCCATCTTATCCATAATAATGATTTAGATTTTTGTTCTATCTTCTACCTACTTCTACTTAACAATTTTTTAAATATTGAAATTTATGCTTTTTTAATTTTTTCCTAGACTCTCAACACACTTTTATTCACCATAAAGATTTAAAGCTCAAAACTTTAAACCCAGATATCTTGCAATCTATGTTGTCAATATTTTTGAAAATTTTACCATATATTTTCATACTAGTGAGGTTTAAGATCCAATGGTTAGATGTGCAAAAAAAACAAATTTCAAATTTATTTACTCCTTGCTATAGAAATGCCAATTTTGAGTGTTTTGTGCAAGAAAAAGGACTTGGCCCTTTAGGGGTTAAAAAAAACCAAAGCACTCAATGAAGATCAAACTATTTTGCAAGACCTCGCCTTTCATACAAAATTCTAAAGATGAACATATGCTCTCTTACATAGAAGGATTCTYTGTCAATCATSCATTGGACACTTTTAGGCCATTATGTTGTTACAAGATTAAGAACTAGGCTTTTAAATTTTGAATAATGGATGAAAACAACACTTCCCAAGCACACAAAAATGTAATTTTTCATCCATGAGTATTTTTTTTAAGATTCTTATGTTGGTTCTTTAACCAATGTATGGTATAGATTTTGAAGATTTTGTCTCTAGAAACTCTATAATTCAAAGGGTAATAGTAGGTCTAGCCTCAAAAAATAAAATTTCAGTTCAAAAAATGACCCTTTAAAAACAACTTGAATAAAAAATTAGAATTAAGATCTTCAAAAATCATTATAACTTAAAATTTTGAACGTAATGAAAAAAATTTATTGAGAAGATCAAGAATATTCAATCTAAAATTGATTTTACAAGGAATTTTCAATTTTTGACTTCAAATTTTATTGAAAAATATTGGTTTGTAAACAATTTGATCTAATCATATGGATGTGATTTGTAAATTGTATTTTAGAACTATTGTTTGAGAGGCATGAATAAATTAATACTTTAAGTTGTATTTTATAGTACATCTTCATAATTTTGGAATTATGTATTACCTCCTAGTGCTTAAAAGGTTAACCAGTAAAACTAGCTAGGGCTCTAATATTTTTTGCACTAATTATGAGTAATAGCCAGTTGAAGGTTTTAAGGCCCTATCAATTTGGCCTAGGAGCCCAACTTGAAAAACAAAGCAAATGCACTTCACAAGCTCACTTTTCTACGAAAAAATGTCCAAAATGGTAATGCTTTTATGGTTTCTTTTTCCACGACAAGTTGGCCACATGCTATTAAAATTTCAAATCATTTGGAATTGTAATGTACAACATATAGGGAAAATTAGTAAGTAGATAGAAATAGAGAATGATTCAAAATACTAAATTGTTAAGAATATAATTATGAAATTGAAAACTGCCAATTCCAATAGAGGCAATGTTGTAATAATCAATCTACATCATATGATTTATTTTTTCCCAAACTATTGAAAACTGATTAAGATAAAAGAAAAAACATTAAAGTTTATTTTAGAGTAGCAAATCCATAACTACCCGCAAACAAAAAATCCTCATTACTTTTGACTCGTTGATCAAAATGGAATGATTCAAAACTTTCCATGTATTTGAGATGTAGGGTAAATCATCCCATTGCGGTCACAATTGGAGTAGGCCCCATTGTAGTCATAATTGTAATGGTGGTGTACATTTGAGTTCTCAAATGTACACCACCATCACAATTATGACCACAATGGGGCCTACTCCAATTGTGACCGCAATGGGATGATTTATCTTATAGGAAAGATTGTTTGAACTAGAGAACGGTTTTTGTGAAGCCTGAAGACACTACTCATGTAGAGAGCAAGAACTATGAAACCACTTGTGTTACAATCATAATCTATTTTTCTTTGTCTAAAAAATAAGCCAAAAATATTTCCATCAAAGAAAATACATGAAAAAAGTAGATCAACCTTTTAGGTGAGCGGTTTATGGTAGGACGTTAAATCCTCCATTTGAAGTGGGTTCAAAAGGGTAATTTTTGGATTCATCGAAGGTAAAAGTAAAAAAAAAAACTATTTTGAGCCGTGTTTGATTGCAAATATGAATTCAAAATTTGCAAGGTAAAAGTAAATTCAGTTTGATTGCAAATATGAATTCAGATTTTGCAAAAATAAAATTATGTGAAAAATAAAACATTCCAGCGTTTTTATCCGGGGTAATTCTGCTGGGCCCACTTTGAATGGAGGATTTAACGTCCTGCCGGTTTCAAAACATTCTTAACCTTCACTGGGGGGGTCCCTTTTTGCTCCCTCAAAATCTAGCCCCCGAGCAACCAATCATGACACTCCAGTCTCACAGCCCACTCTCTCCCAAGTCCCAACCAGGCCAGCCAATGAAATTACTTCTATTATAACTAAAATCCTCCCCCAAGTATATAGCGGAGGATTATACCTCCACCTGGGGGCAACACCCTGTTAAGAATGTTAAGTTTACGAGCCTCCTACCCTAGAGTGGCCAGGCCCTGAGTCAACAAAAATTCCTGAGTAGTTGATACTTGATAGGCTGGAMAAAGTTCAAACTTTCTGCGGCAAAAAGATTGACTGACAGGCTCTCTGCCTTGGCTGGTGGGGTAGGAAGTGACGTCATGGATGGTGACGTCACCAGAGGCTGGTTGGCTGGAGCAACATTGACCATTGGAATTTTGGAAGATCCGTTTGCTGCCGTGCAGCGCCAAATAGCCGAGTCCCAATTTTTAATTTTTTTTAATTTTTTTTATTAACTTAAAGTTTGCATATTCCACGAGATTCCAAAGCACCGGACCGACATTAAGTTATCTTAGATTTGGACGAATTTCAGCCGAACAGGCTGTTTGGCATTGTCCACACAGGTGTTGTTTTTTCATTTATTAGAAACAGTGCCAAAAGCGATCATCAGGAAGCTCTTTAACATCCTTAAAATAGATGAAATCATTCTACAATATAAGGATGAAACTTTATTTTTTGTCCAGAGCAATGTATATTCATCCAAACTAGAGTGATACGGTCCCAAGATCTAGCAATCTTTGACAATTTCATTCATTATGAAAGCAAGAATATTGTGTCAAAATATTCCCTGAAAAAAATCATTGTCTTTTAGCGAAAAATCACTTAAAAAAAACCCTTTGTCCATACTCCACAGTCCACCATGTTTTATTTTTATTTTTATTTTTATTTTTATTTATTTATAATTCACCCTTAAAGGACAACCTGGTGACTGTGGAAATCATCCATTCTGATATAGTGGGAATCATTGGTATAAAGAAATCCAAAAGCACTCATTGGAAGTCAAGCTATTATAGAAGATCTCCCCTATCCACCCCTAATTCCGAGGATGAATAGTTACACTTTTGTCCTACGCATGAGAGTTCCTTGTCATTCATTGGATGCCAAATGTCCGAGGTGGTGTTTATCGGTTAAAAAAGTGTTGGGATGGCAATCACTTAAACTTTACAGTAGTGATGCATTTTATTTCTACATGCATCCATCTTTTGGACCAAATGACACTTTTCAAATGTGTCCATGCACTTTTTCATTCAAATTTGGCCACTTCACCCACTTTTAAAATAGAAATGGAAAATTTCTAACAAAAAAAGACTACTTAGTTATACTTTGCAAAATGTAGAAATATATTTTAAAATGGTGTAATCTGGGCCCATGGTGCCCTCCCCCCAATTGCAATCTGCCACTCCATCCCATTAGGTTATAGACTTTACTAATTTACGAATAAAAGTTAGCAATTCTTTACTAACTAAAAGCCCTATTTAAACCAAGGTCATCAAAGTCTTACAACCTATATGGTCTCATGAGTGAATACTACTATTTTCACTTACTATCCACTCAAAAGTGGCAGGTAGCCTTGTGCTTGCCACCCCCAGTTGCTGAAAAAATCCAAGCCGTCGATTTTCTTTAGAGAAAATTAAAACCCCACCACCACCCATTGATCTGATTTTACACATACGGCAAACGGAGGTGAATGTGATCCATCGATCTTCGTAAGAAAATATGTCGACCTAGAAACAACCATTGATCATCAGCCGTTAAAAGAAAAAACATGGACCATTGATCATCTTCCACCACAAGATAGGGGTTGGCGCTCCATAAAAACAAACGAATACGAATATGAATACTACTGAATATATATATACAATTGAATACGAATACGGCTGAATACTAGATATTTGTCCCATATTGTTTGGAGTCCTTTCGCCCATCCCAAAATTACAAGAGAGGAGGGAGGGGGGGTTCTGAATTAAAAAATTTAAATTTAATTTTTTTTAATTCAACACCCCCTTCCCCCCTCCCGAAATAATATTAAAATTTAATTAAAATTTTTTGGGAGGGGGGAAGGGGGTGTTGAATTAAAAAAATTAAATTACTCACTGTGTCACTATACTATACACAGTGAGTAGGCAGTCACAGCCGGGCACAAATGTATGGGGAAAACCTATTTGAAACCAACTCCTACATATTTTTTCCTACACTGTAATTGACTCTAATCATGAGAGTTTACTAGAGATTCTTGTAAATAGATTTATTTTCAACAATTCAGGAACTCATAGATTTATTTACATGGTGTCCAAAAATTACATAAGAAGAGAATTCACAATATTGTTTAACTCCTATTGTAAAGGTATATGACCATGTTTCACCAAACAAGTAATGCCTTTGAATTGGACTTAAACTGTGCGAGGACACTTTTGGTCTCTTGGGATATTTAGAGGTTAAAAAGTGTAATGGAGGGTGGAGCTTCCCAATGTGGAGACAATATAACAGTTTTGTAGAACCTTGTTAGATGACACTGAATAGGTCTTCCACAAGAGTAGGCAATTGTTGATTCATCATGAAAACAACAATTTTTAGTTGACTTTGATCCGTTTTCCAAATTATGGTCTTACCAAATTTTTTTCACATGTAGCTTCTGTTAATGTAAAGCTTTTTTTCCTTGATCTAGAGCCAATAAATGGCACAACAAATGTGCTTAATCCTTATATGACAAGCTGAGCCCCTCTGGCTTAAATTTGAAATTATTGTTGATAAAATGTGTTTTTTTTGTATTTATTTGGAATGTTTCAACCTATTGTACCCACTTCAATAGTGAATATGGCTTGCCAAGCATTGTATTTACTCTATAAAGTCAAAGCACTATTCACTATTTACTTTTGTATGACTTGACTACACAAACTTTGGGCAAGCAACAAGATCCATATTTTACTTCAAAGAGATTTTTAATTCTCTTATAGACTATCCTCTAGGCAAGTGAATGTTGTTTAAGGATTAATCCTTACTGTAACACGGAATTTGCATGACAATTGACTTAACACTACTAAGGTAGAATTGACCAAGTACATTTCCACAAGTGTGCCCTTAAAAATAAAAGAAGAAGTAGAGGCTTGTTGCAAAACAATCAACATGAGGACATTGAAATTAGAGAACAATTTCAAAAACTTTACCAATTCAATTTTGATCTCTTATTGTTCTTGCATATTATGTTCAGACATTGTTCCCATACTTCACCCAACTTTAGTTGCAATTTGTCTTTTCATGATTAAATAGTGACAATTTTTCAACATAAATAATGATTGTTAAACAAATTTGCTCAATAATTTTAAAGAGATACTATTTGCTTAGGAACAAGAGTTGGTTATTGGGCATAATRTTGAATCATTTTGTTGAATCTTAAATGTTCAAATTAGCAGTTATGACACTTATTGCTCATCTTGATAATTAGGCTTAAGGTAGAAATACCACAAACAAATAATTTAAGCATTTTAGCTTGTAGGATATGAAGAATTCTTCGAGAAATTAAGTTCAATGTGCGTGGAAATAAGGACAAGGAAGAATACCAAAAAAAAAAAATTATTTTCTCAAGAATGAATATTTTATTCAATATAAATGTAGACTTTTCATTCAGACCCATTCTTGCCTCACGGCTTCATCTAAAATGGCTACCTTTGAAACTTGTTCCTAATCAAGTGTAAGCTAATCAAGTGTGAGCAAATCAAATTTTATTCAATCAACAACAGAGCCAACTATTGTCTATATTTGAACATTCTATTGTGCCGTTAGAGGGGACCTCTCCATTTATGGTATCCCTACCTTATGGTTTATAAACTTCCTTCGACCATGCAACAAAGAAGTGATATAGTTGCCTCAAAACTTCAATTTGGCATTATGATTTATTTCTGATTATTAATAGTTGATTAATGAAGTACCTTGGAGACTTCATGTGCAAGGGCTTGAGCATGTTTCACACGATCACCTTCTATTTTGAATTCCATTTCTCTCAGTTTGCTCTCTCCAACTTTTAATCTCTCTTGCAATTTGCTCTATTGTCATTAACCATACTCAATATGTCAACAATTGGAACATTAAATTGGACTGAATAATCTTCCAAGAACTAAGAGGTTCAAGGTGGTTTTAGTTCATAATGTCAAGTCTCCTCTTTGAATTGAGAACATTCTTATCTCTACTTTTTTATGATGTAATGGCTCATAATGAAAAAGGAGAGGACGCTTATAGGTTCTACTCTAATGGCCAACAAGATTGACAAACATCGTTCCCTCAAAACGCAAACTACGTGGCATTACGTAACTATGTCTCTTATAATGAGAAAACTATTTGAGTGGTCAAAGTAATGAATTAATGCTTCAATCTATTATCCATCTTAGCTCAATATCTTTTTGAGTCTTGCTAGCTTATATACTTATGATCACCAAGGTATGGTTTGCGTAGAATTGCTCTTTACAAGTCCCTTTGAATAGTGAAAGGTTTTTTGAAGCACTTTTCATTGTTACTTGAAAAGACAATGAAAGATTCTTTGGATAAYTTTGAAAAGATGCAACTTAAGCAACAACCCCAGAAAGAAGTAAAATGCCAGACAATAAAAGAATTCATAAATATTTTTCCTCGTAATAGAATTTTTTCACATTTATGGGGAAATCTACCACTTGAGCAGACTTTAAGAATTTTTTCCAGTTTTTGTTTAGATCCTGACTGTAGTCAAGACGCACTCTAACAACTTCTGRCTAGTGTCCAGCACAGGTCAARCTACTTAGAAAAGCAAAAATTTAGAAAGCAATATGATGATAACCCACATGGGGTTTTGGAAATTTGTTGCAATCTGCAAAATGGATTGAGGGACATTCTGCAGGTGTGCTAACATACCTGATCATTGGTCATCATCACCATCTCATCATCCAATTTGGACTTGGCAGCCTCTAACTTAGTGATGGATGACATCAAGTGAGCAGTCCGGTTCTCATACTCCTCTACAGTTGACGCATACTTCTGCGACATCATATGCAAAATAAATAAATAAATAAATAAATAAAATCTACATTCATCTCACTTGCTCATCGATCAGGGTTGAAGATGTATTACATCCATTTGATTACTGTAAGCAGAAATTATCATGGAGTAACTCAATAGAGATACTGTCATAGCATACCTTCTTCACTTTCTGCTGCTCAAGATTGCACTCCTCTAGTTGGTTCTTTAATGCTACCAACTCTGCTTTCATTGTGTTTATTTTTCCATCAAATATTTTCTGAGTTGCTTCCTGYATTCAAATCCAGCCTGACTTAATGATTTTTTGGTCCCAGTGGTGAAAGTACCAAATAAAGGTGGCTGTCAAGCATGTATTGTATCATACCTTCTCATTTTGGAAGCATTGTTCTTTGGTTGCCAACTGTGTCTCGCATTGCCTTGCTACACACTTTTGCCTCTCAGTTTCCTGGACACAATGGCATCTTCAGATAACCACCGAGTAACTTGCATGTTAAAGCAAACAAGTTCAAAGTTGTGAAAAAACATTATCCACTAAATCAAAGAGTAAACTGCGAACCTCATGTATAATTGAACTCAATGGTATCAATTGACCATTCAATGTAACTTACTCACCTGGAATGCTTTGTCTCTTGCAATCTCAAGAATTTTAATCTGCGAGGTGAGTTTTGTTTGCACAGAATCCACCTCTTCCTTTTGCTTTAGGTTTCGTTCTGCAATTTCTGCTTCTAGTCTCTTTATTATTGACAACTTGTAATCTACGTCATTCTTTGCCCTTTCTGCATGCTCACACAACAAATTTTAGCAGCATATTCCTGAAATTGATTGGTGCATTTCAGAGTGCCAAAAGCTTTGGGCAGTCGTCCAAAATCTAAGCAATCATGATCATGTTTCAAAGCGTGAAAATTTGATGCTCAAGGTTCAGAGGTTTAAAATATATAGCAAGCTAAAAATTAATAAAACTATAGGCTATCAAGCAGAATTCTATTGAATCACAGTACGACAGTGCAGAGTGGTCTGAAGCTTTTTACAATTGCAAGTTCTCATGTCCTACACTGAATGAAGTGACTGATATACAGTACAAAACGTTTCTGTTTGATCAGGGGTTAAACCTTGAGTTGCCTCCATGCGGGCTTTACTCTCTGCTTGAATCCTTGCCATCTATCCCATCAAGACAAAACTGTATTGTAATAAAATGCACCATTTGSAGGAAAGACAAGAAGCATTATATCCATTAAAAGTTTATTAAAGARTTTCTAATTTAAAAATAAATAAATAAATGAGTACATAAACCAGACACAAAGTCAAACAAGAAAAATATTATAATTGACTCTCGCATCCGCTCCTGCATCCCCCCCGCCCGTTCCTGCAACCGCTTCACCCGATCCAGCGTCGAGCTACTCCTCCCACTCGTCTGCGTGTCCACCAAGCGCTCGGTGAAGAACGTCACGGGAGTCAYTAGRGCTGTGTCGKTAGGGCWAGGTTTCGTTTGAACTTGKTCGTGTGTGAGTGCGTAGACGCCGTCTTGGCCGCGGGGAGGGATCTTGCCTTTGATTTCGATCATGACGGTTTTCTTGGGAGTGGTGGTGTGGGAGGTGAGGGTTTGGAGGGGGATTGGGATGCGGGGTGAGGGCTCGGAGGAGGAGGAAGAGGTGTTGTGCGGTTGGGAGTGTTTGGGTTGTGAATGTGGGATTTCGTTGTTGGGAGGTTKTTCTTCGGAGTCGTCGGAGCTTTGGATCCGTTGGTAGAGAGTTCGAGCAGATGGCTTCATCGTGGAGACTTGGGAGAGAGRGATGGCAATCGAGAAGTGGAAGACAGCCTTGTCGCATCAAACCCAATTGGGAAGAGGAAAGCCTTCTTCTGCCATCAAACCATACTGGCGCTCGCGGAGGGGACGAATCCCTTAACTCGTCAAACCCTAATCGCACTCATGGGGGACGAAGAAGACAACATTCTCTCATCAAATCCGACATACACTATCATGACCCTCTTTCTATACACTTGTCATAGTATCATTGATTGCAATACGTTTGTGTTTCATTTAGACTATTCGCATAGTAATTTAATTTTGTATTCCAATTGGAGGGGCATTTGCTCTCAATTATTGCAAGATGCATATGTAAATTGATTTACAAGTGTGTAGGAAAAAACGAAAGGAGTCTTAGAATTGACAACCTATAATTTGACTGACAATGAATTAAAGAAGTCTCCAACCAAGTCACTAGCTTAGGCAAAGTGATGGTATTGTAGGAAAAAAATGTAAGGAATCCTAGAATTGACAACTTATAATTTGAGTGACAATGAATTAAAGAAGCCCCCAACCAAGTCACTAGCTTAGGCAAAGTCATGGTATTGTAGGAAAAAACGTAAGGAGTGCTAGAATTGACAACCTATAATTTGAGTGAAAATGAANAAAAAACGTAAGGAGTGCTAGAATTGACAACCTATAATTTGAGTGAAAATGAATTAAAGAAGCCTCCAACCAAGTCACTAGCTTAGGCAAAGTCAAAGTATTAGCTATCTTAACTCAACTCCCTTTTATATAGAAGGAAAGGATTTTTCAATATTCCTAGGATTTTGAGGGAGAAGCAATGTAATGAATATGGTTGGCTTTCAAATAGTCACTTGACCCTTTAAATACTAGACAATTTTTTTGAAGAATGCAATTCTAGACACGTACTTACATAAGATTGCTTGATATGAAAATATACAAATATATGCATAGATTCCAACCAAAGAAAGTGGAACTGCACTTGTTGGTGTTATGATACATCAAATTTTTTACACATCTAATGGAGAATTTTGCAATAGATTTTGTGTATTGCAAGGCCTACAATTGAATAGTTTGTACATTACTTAATAGCTTTGTCATGTTCACGTACAAATGAAGATCATGTTCATAAACTTAGTGAGATACTAGGAAGCTTGGATGAATTGATGAAGCTTCATTTGTCCATGAACCAAATACTCCAATGTTATGCAATGTTATAATGACCTAGATTTGCACATCACAATTAGTTGAGTTGCAAAACTCATCACCAATAATCTTTACAAGAGCACAAGCCATCTTTGAAGTGATGAAAGCGATTTACATCTCTGACCACAATCTCTCTTCTAGTCACTTTGGAGATCAATTTGGTTGCTATATGACAATCTGAACACACCCGAAGGTTCTTGTAAACATGAACCGGTCTACTACTGCTAGKTGYGCAGATAAGTCCATAYGCAATGGCCAACCTCTCACTATGAGAGCAAAGAAAAATCTCTTTATCCTTCTCATCAATATCTTGCAACACAAGCCGAGTATCTGGAAGGTAGCCTTCAGCCTTGATTTTCTCAGTCAATCTGCTCAGCTCTGCATAGATCTCCTTTGATTCTGGGTGAAACGTATCCCCTACAACGAAGGTATGAGTTTTGGTATCAACTTCGATCCAGCTACGCCCCGGTTCCTTGCGTATACCTCTCTCCCGCATCATAGCACGCACCAGTGATACCTCCTCCCACTTCTCAGCTGCAGCATAGATATTGGAGAGAAGCACGTATGTAGAGGCCCCCTTGGGTTCCAACTGAAAACACTCTTTAGCTGCAAGTTCACCTAACTCCACATTACCATAAGATCTACACGCACCAAGCAGAGCTCCCCAAGTTGCTTCATCTGGTTCAACTGGCATATTATCAATGACAAGCTTTGCTTCCTCCAAGTGCCCTACCCGCCCAAGAATATCCACCATGCAGTTCCAATGCAGCAAATTGGGAACGATGCCRTAATCYTGCGACATAGCCAGGAAGAGTCGACGGCCCTCATCAACAAGGCCTGCATGACTACAGGCCGATAACACTGCCACAAATGAGTACTCATCAGGAATCATACCGGCTGCATTCATATCCTTGAAAACTTTTAGAGCTTCAGACCCAAATCCATGTTGCGCAAGTCCACCAATCATAGCGTTCCATGTAATCAAGTCCCGTTCCTCCATTGTCTTAAAAACTARTCGCGCATCATCGACACTACCACACTTGGCATACATGTGGACCAGCGCGTTGCCTACACGCACATCAGACTCAAGTCCTGCTTCCAGGACATGGCCATGAACCTCCTTCACCCACTCCAAAGCCCCGGTGTTTGCACAGGCATTCAGGATGCTCACATAAGTCACTGCATCTGATTTGAAGCCTTCCCGTTTCATTTCGAGAAACAAGCGATATGCTTCCTCACCACACACCCTTTCAGCATATGCGCCTATTATCACGTTCCACGTAATATAGTCCCGTTCCTCCATTCTGTCAAAAACTAGTCGCGCATCATCGATACTGCCACACTTTGCGTATATGCGGACCAGGGCATTGCCCACACGCACATCCGAATCCAGTCCTGCAGTCCGAGCTTGGCTGTGAACCTCCTTCACCCACTCCAAAACCCCTACGCTTGCACAGACATTCAGGATGCTCACATAAGTGACTGCATCTGGTTCGAAGCATTCCCGTTTCATTTGAAGAAGCAATCGATATGCTTTCTCACCAGACCCACTTTGTGCATACGCACCAATTATCGTGTTCCACGTAATTACATCTCGTTCCTTCATTCTGTCAAAAACTAGTCGTGCGTCATCGATACTGCCACACTGTGCATACATATGGACCAGCGCATTTCCCACACGCACATCTGACTCAAAGCCCGCTTCACGGGCATGGTTATGAACCTCCTTCACCCACTCCAAAGCTCCTGTGCTTGCACATGAATTCAGGATGCTCATATAAGTGACTGCGTCTGGTTTGAAGCCTTCCTCAAGCATACGGATAAAGAGATCATATGCTTCACGCCCACACCCATGCTGTGCAAGTCCTCCAATCATCACAGTCCAAGTGACTACATCCCGTTGCTCCATTCTGTCAAAAATTAGCCGGGCATCATCGATACTTCCACTCTTCGCATACATGTGAACAAGGGCACTGCCCACACGCAAATCCAACTCAAATCCTGCTTCACGGGCACGGCGATGAACCTCCTTCACCCATTCCGAAGCCCCCGCCCTCGCACATGCATGCAGGATGTTCAAAAAGGTGATTGCATCTGGATGAAAGCCTTCCCCTTCCATTCGGAGAAAAAGTTCAAATGCTTCACGCTCACACCCATGTTGTGCAAGTCCTCCAATCATCACAGTCCATGTCCTTACATTGCGCTGCTCCATTCTGAGGAATCGACGGGGAGAAACGAATTCGTGCGCAAATCGACTCGATTTCGGGCAGACAGAGAGTCGACATCGTTGAAAGGCGCTGGGCGGGGCGGGCTCGGGTGGGCCGGGTGCACGGCAATAGGTGGCTGGCGAATTTTGATGTTTTCACTGGGAGGCACTGGTGGGTTTATTTCTTTATTTTCTTAAATTCATTTGAGAACAAATTTGAAAACTGATAGCAGCCCAAAAAAGGTTTTAACCCTCAAACGTCCTCATTCATCTCCGAAATAGACGGTTTGAGAAAAATCATTGTAGCGGGCTATTGGGAAGGTTAGAATTAGAGTTGTAGATTCCATCCATACGGTTAGATTCACCAATACTATCACCAATATATTTTTATAAATTTTGAATGGGAAGTTTCAAAATTCCTCCAAATTTGATAACAAGAAAATTATTACCATTTTTGGAGTAGAATTTGTTGGAATGGGTTTGAAATGAGGTTCTCTTGACATGGTGATTTTTTTTTAAATTTGTGTTCTTAAAAATTATATGACATCATTTTAGCGAATCCAACTTTGAACTAAAGTCAATGCAATTTTGGCTTGGTCAAACACTTGACATACTTTTTATTTTTATTTTTTGAAACCCGGAGTTTATTCCAAGAAATACCCACGAATAAACAACGGAAAACCAAGGGCAAATGCCTTGAAGACCAATAGACCAAAGCCCACTCAACCAGCACAACATTAAGGACCTAATTTACATAAAAGGACCCACAGGTGGCATAGCCATCGCGGGAGCCAAAGAATGGGGATCTAAGCCAAGTATTGTCAAACTTCCTAAGAAACTTATGAGCTTTGCACGGGTATTTGTTACACAGGAGAGATGTTCAGTGCCAAGCAGTTCTTCCGTGGTCGAGGGTGGCCTCGTAGATAAGATGTTCAATCTTCACCTGCGCCCACCTATCTTGGTTGAAGACTCTCGCATTGCGACTCAGCCAACAGATTTAGACCACTGAGCCTCGGATGAGTGACCAGAATGGTGCCCCAGTTGGAGCCTTCTTGGGAGGTTGGATAATAGTAAGCACTGCTGCGAGGTGAGGTTATCCTAGTGACCATCAACCATGGGAATTGCATGCGAAAGGTATAGGATTGAGAGGACAGACTCCCAAACTGACCTACTTTGCTCGCATTCCACAAACTTGTGGAGGATCGTCTCTTCTAGGCCCCTGTCGCAGCAGACACACGATACATCAATTCCAGGGAACATTTGTGCCCTCCAACTATTCACCGCCATTGCTTTATGGATCACAGATCATAAATAATTGGCCTTCTTTTGTGAGCGGTGTTTGTGCCATATTTCCATCCATTGAGGATGGTAGTTGGGCGGTAGGACCCCCCTCCATTTATTTGAGATCGACTTTTTTAGTTGGACCCGGGGATTTATCATGAGCTGGCCTTTCTTTGCAGTATATATATGCATATAGAATCTCTAATTGACATACTTGCACATTGATAATTTTAGAAAAATATGTCCTCTAGTAACACCAAATCCAACCCTTAGATAGAACAACAACTTGATATAGTATCTCCACAAATTAGACAAACTTTCATCCAAGAAAATAGGAGGATGAAACTTCAATTTTAATCTATTCATCATCCAAAAAATGGACATTAGAGCGCTTCAGGGTTAATGAATTTTGGAGGAGAGTCTTTGTCAAATAATGGTGAGTTGGTGACTAAATTAGAAGGGAGTTTCTTTCAATTTCTTCTGGTCTTATTGTAGTAGGTAGTGGGTCCCATTTTTAAAAATAATTGGCATTCATATGTGTGAAGGCATCTTCAATGAATTCATTGCACAAGGGGCAATACATTACCCTTGTAAGGACGGGCCCTCTACCGTGGGCAAATGACCAAGGAAGGCTCATATCCGCGGTAAGGTGGGTACCCCCCAAAGCGCCACTTTAAGGTCTGTGGGTACTTTGAAGGTTAAGTTGATAGTAGTGAATACAAGATTGTAAAGAGATGTGTAGAAAAGGAAGAAATGCACAAACAAAATTCAGATTTTGATAAATATGAGACTACAATAGGGGGACAAAGTTTTGGAAGTAGAGTATTGAAAAGTGCTAATAGGTTGCACTGAAAACCAGCAGTCTCATGCACAAAGCTCCCCTCCCAAGGTGTTAGAATGAAAAGAAATGGAGTTGCAATCGTATTTAAAACAATGAAAAAAACCAACCAAATCATAAACCAACAAGCAATAGAAAAGCTTGTCAGTAATCAATGGGAATTGTCCATGTGTTTCAAAGAAGAGGAAAGAATGATTACCTTGTCAAAGAAATAAATTAACATGTAATGTGAGCTTAGAAGCATGTCACCAATACCAAAATGGCCAATGGTTCTTTGATGAACCACCATATTCACTCACTAACAATTTGAGTACATAACTACACCATTTAGGATGCGCTTTAAGGCACTGCGCCATAATGGGGGTACCCATCTTAGTTCAGCAAACTACTTCTTCTGTGTAGAGTTCTTCTCAGAATGGAACGAGGGTAATTGCAAATTGAAGATGAGGGAGTCTTCTGCAGCAAATTTGTGATTTAGAAGGCAAAAGGGACCGCATTCATTTGTTGAATTGAAAACACAAATGATCATAAGGTAAGAGGCTCTAAAATGGAGCGGGCATTTCGAACCGCCCATGTAGACTCTCCTGAAATGGACATGACATGGTCTTTAAATGGACCTTCTATAGTCATTGAATGGTATTGTTCATTAAATGAACAATACCACGTCTTCTGAACTGCTGACTGAGATGACTTTTTTGTCAGGGCCTACAACGTTCCCAACTGCCACCAAGCTGCTGAAGCTTGCTTTCAGCTGAAAATGACAACAACTCTCCTATGGTTTGTAAGGTACGATGTCCAAAAAAAGCCCTTGGAAGACATGAAATTAATTTCGGGAGGTCACACTTCTAGAACCATTTGGCATGTATTTCAAGTCATTGTATTTTTTAGGAGCTAGTAAGTAATAATAATTAATTTTAAAGTTGGAACACATTCATGGATTCTAAAGCATCCATCTCTTGAAATATACATTGTTTGTACATTGTTTGTGCAATGACTACAACCTATGCACAAGTACTATACATTTTAGGACATGCATGCTTGCATAGTCCGAGTGCTTTATTGACCTCACTTACATCAATAATAAAAACCACCCAAAATCAACACTTACATTTGTTCAAGAAAGGGTTGCTTGTTCATAGCTTTTGATTTGACAATTGTTGTTTAGAATCTTGAAATTGAAGTTTACGAAACTCTACTGGTTTTTTTATGGTAAACCAACTGGCTTCAATTTCAAAAATAAAATATTTATTTGCACGAGGGTCAAATAATGCATTTCAGACTGTGTTCAAATTCTCAATCAGTTGCCAAACAAATTGAGTGGACCTCATCTCTAACCCAAAAAAGAATAAGCTCTCTGAAATTAGGGCCCAAGCACATACATGAATAGACTGCCACGGAGGATTTACCCCCTTATTGCCCTGTTTTTTACTCCGTTCTTTACCCCCAAAACAATGGATTTAAAAAAAAATTCCCACACATGATAAAATTTGAAAATTTTGAAATCATATTAACAATCGGAGGCCCAAAAATAGATAGGGAAGGTCAAGAAAAACAAAAAGTGGGCAATTTCAACATTTACCTTTTCATGAGGCAATAAGGAAGTCAAACCTCCTTGGCCATGAATAGAGTTCTTGCCCTGCATCATCTTCTAATCTCATGTCTCTTTATGTCACCTATGATTCAACCAAATACAACACATGAAGGTTATTGAATTTAAACACAAGAATTGAAGATCAATATTGACTATGGATGGTGGAACTCAGCCTTACAAAAAAAATTTATTTAGTTTCGAGAGTGACCAATTGTTTTATTCCAAGTAACAAAATCAATTGAAAGAGAGCTCAATATAGTCACTTTGAAGAACTATAGACTTACATTAGCCGTAAAATACTTTTGGTATTCACAAATCACAATGTCTTGTATATATCAAACTAGCTTCTCGATTTCATGAATGAAATGATAGGCCCTGGAATATCTTATGACATGAACCCGTGCAAGTCCATTCACTTCTCTAGCATGATATTTATATATATATATGAAACTCCTAATTGGATTCCTAATTGGACACCTAATTGGACACCTACTGGACACCTACTTAGTAGTTGTCCATCAACAATAAATATTTATATAGTGTGGAATGTTGAGAAATTAGTGAGGGCCAACCTCATTTCACTATTTCATGCATGTAATCTACACAAGTCYAACCTATGTAGGTCTAACCTATCTAAGYCTAACCTATAAAAGCCTAACTTAACCTTGTTATCTAATAAAACCTAAAACAAAACACTAAACTTTAAAATAATTTAATTTTTTTTAAAAAGAAACAAAACGGAGTCTGCCCGTTGCCCTTCATTGAGTAAGCTTTGGTCTGTGCAGGCGCCCCTCCTCTCGACCAAACAGGGGTCCGCCCGGATGGCACCCCGTCGAGCAAGCTTTGGTCTACCTCGGCATCCCCCCTCTCGCCTGTCCTCTCGACCAAATAGGGGTTCGCTTAGGCGGCACCTCGTCTTCTGCTAACTTTGTTCTAGTTTCTCAGTCGTGTCCATCCTCAGTCTCCACCATCGCTCTCTCTCCACCTCTTTAGACACATTATTACTTCTCCTACTCAACAATGACATCTCTTCTCTCACATTCATTAAAAAATTTCGAAGCCTTTTTTTGGTGCTCAATCGAGTCATGTAGGAGGTTGATCGCCGGATACGTGCAATGAGCAATTTATAATCATGAAGATGAATTGAAAAGAAACAATTATAATCTAAACCAGGGTTGCTGTAGCAAAYATTACATGACCTCGTACTTTTGGACAAAATCATTGATGCTCTAGCTAGAATCCTAATAGTTGAAACATGAAAGTTCAGCAAGTACCGTAGCTTCCTTGTTTGAGAAGAAAGTCGGCTCCTCTGCCTGTTCTTCCCTACCATGAATCTCATCACGAGAACCACTCGTCAACGCAAATTCCGCCTTCTTTTGTACAAACCAGAGAGGAAATCATACATCAACAAACAAAACTCTTTGGCAAAATCTCAAGAAAAGATAAGAAAATCTCRACAAATTCTTCCATGAAATTTCATGACATCTTTACAATCTCCCATTTGGAATCCAAGATCAAAAAGTTATGATCGAGCTACCACACTCGAATGTCCCAATTAACACTCCTAATCAGTCCCAACAAAGCAAATCTCATTGCAAATACAAAAACAAAAATACTTTAACAAAGAAGGCAGCTCAGCAGTATGTTCCAAGACTCACAAATACCAACCTCCAAGAACCCGACCTCCAAACAACAAAAGCCAAACAGTACAATTCAATCTGTCCAGTCAGTGAGAGATGAATCAAATTTAGTGCCTGAAAGATGCATGTAAGAATCTTGTAAGTGAGTGATGCGTTCAAGAATCCTGTGGGTGAGAGATTAGTGTAAGAATTGAACACAAAGGGGATGAGATGACGGATAAAGCAAGGCAAATATGGAAGAATTGGGTTGGCAAGGGGAAGCATACGTGTGCGCGCTTTGGATTCGTAGGGGGCGGTACTTCTTCACGAGAATTTAGGGAGAAGCTGTCATGACATCTTCAATCAAAACTGAGAAATTGATCACTGCATTATTATTTGCGTGGCTCAGATGGTGGGCTTGCATGGCCAGATGTTGAAGTTCATTGCAGGGTCATTGCAAGAAAGGCCTGTCCTATTCTCCGTCACAAACAGTGTCGCTCTCTTGTAATCTTCAATAACTTTTGAAGCATAAATCCCCTAAACTTGAAATTTTTATTGGAGATGCCTATCTTGATGATAATTATATCTTTTATTTTTCAAAAAATTTAAAAAATAAATTTATATTTAAAAACCATTTTTGCTAATTTGTCATACTTTGAGGTTTAGAGGTTTTCACTGCGTTGTGAGTCACTAAATTTAATGATTTGGAGCTGAAATTTTCATGGTCTATTAACATAGTAAAGAAGCATAGACATACCAAAGGGAATCTAAAAATTTATTATTTTATGTCCTCCACATGAGTGCAAGCAATACTCCCATTGCGTGTAATTTCAAAACATTGATGATGGTTTTAAGACCATTTTTTTGGTGAAAGCAGGCCTTTCTTGCAATGACCCTACACCAAAAATCCTAACCCTAAATCCAAAGATTTGACCACAAACTACTAAACTACAAAATTTATTGATTGAACAAATTCAATGCTAATCAAAAATTCAATCAGCCGACTTCCAAATTGAATGCCTACTTGTTCTTGTTTCAGATCTTCTCATCCACCTTGCAATTGAAGTCGTTGTCAATGTTGAGAATTTGAGTCAAAAAATGCACCCTACAGGCTGCAGCTCAAAAAGCCCCATCATGAAGCTTGTGCACCCTCGTCAATGTCCTCCATGTCTCCCCCACCTTGGCCTGATGAGGGTAGAAACAAGCCCTCAACTCCTCCATCACTCCTCCGCTCACTTCTTTGGATCTCCTTCACCAACTTGCTTATGATCATGTCCACCACCATTTAGTAGACCAGGGCTTGCTAGCACTGAGGTCCGCCCACTCAGGTCCTACATACCCGCTCCATCCAAACCCTCGCTAGTTGCCACATTATAGACCACATAATCGTGCAGTGTGAAAAGGGTTATAGATAGGATTTGGAAACGCAAAAAACTATAATCGATGCCATGGTCTCTGTCCAAAAGGACAAAGCCAATAAATAGTAATGCCTTTTTGAACAGACAATAGACTAAGTCCAGTGTTGTCTAGTAAAATACTTTAACAAGCTTTCATCTCAATTCTAATGCTTGTCATTACTTTTCCAACACTGTTACAGTCACTGTTCATAAAATACAAATATCAACTCACTTGGTACTAAGGCACAACACTTGTATCAACAACATTCTACAACACTGCAAAAATTATGGTCCACAATATTGACAGCTAGAACCAGTGACAGTTCCAATAACACGGGAATTTGCAAATGAAAATCCCCCCACAACCTAGGCATGTGTGAGCATTTGCGGTGATACAATTTGCATAGCCTGCGCGTTTTTCCCATTGCCCATTGCCCATGTGCAAGTGTGACTTAGGCCATCCATCAAGAATCGAAAAATCAAATCTAAGTGCAAGATCCATGCATTCAATACTGAAGTATCCAACAGAAAATGGAATAAACGGTGCCACCATTTGTGGCTACGTGTCAATGTTGAGTATGTGCCTTTCAATTGATTAGCACTATCAACCCCACGCATATTTTTCTGATATTGGATATGCATGGATCCTGATGTTACTTGGACTTTGCCTTTCTTTGTTGTTCGTAGAACARTTTGTTTTTCTCCTTCAGGTGGAATTGGATTTGCATGAGTAGAAATAAACAATACAACTTTCTTATCCTTCCACATCATATACAGCATGTTTTTCTAGAGTTGTGCATCCTCCAATCACTCCATCCCATGTTATTTGTCTTTATTATAGCTGATTCCCACATGGCACGTGGAACATACTTTATGTTCTCCTTCAAGGTCCCCGTTGCCATAGTTCCTAAGTCCAAAAGGTCCATGAATAATGGCACTGAGGTAAAAAACTTGTCAACTGTCACTATATGGCCTCTTCCATGCAATTTAGTGGTCAATTCTTTGACCACCATTTCGCCTTGCTTTCCCTTGCCCTTTCCACTCTTACTTTGGGTGTCAATGTTGACATCCACTACAATTGTTTTAGGGTTCACTTCTCTGTAGCAATACACACTGAAGGTCGACACATATTTGACCACTGCTTCAGCCAAAGCCTATACTTTCATCCCAAAACATACAGATTTGCCATGCATGAATTGCCTACTAGGACAATATTGCCCTTTGTACCGCACCATTGTCTCATCCACCGTACTCTGTTGATGTAAATTTCACATCTTCTCACATACTACAACAAAACGGGTATTTTATGACTGCAAAAATATGACTGAAGATGACTGGTGACTGCTCGCAGTCATATTCTTGGAGGCCAAATTCTTGGAAAAAAATATGACTGCAAATATGACTGTCAGTCATATTTTGGGCTTATACTTCACAAGTGTATAGTATACAGCCATTGGGAACGCCTAGATACTTCATAGAGAACAATGGGGAACATATTTGAAGAACACCTTATCATATGGGGCAGTCATATTTTTTTCGTCAGTCATATTATGTAGTCGTATCTCTATGATAGTGTAATTTTATTTTTTGAGGCAACCCAAGGAGATTTTGGTGGAAAACACATTTAGATAGAGCTCAGTCATATATCTACTTCAGTCATATTTTTCAGTCATATTTTTTTATAAGTCACATTTTGCAATTACATTTTTTTGATATTAATTTTTTTCCCTTTTGGGCAGCCTAAGGTAAATGTTAGTAGGAAACATTTTTGAAAATGTGCAGTCATATGTTTTCATCAGTCATCTTTGCAGTCATATTTTTTTCCTAGTAGTATTTTGGAATTGCCTTTGTTTGGTATTTATTTTTCTTTTGAGGTAGCTCAAACAAAAGTTTGACTATCTCAGATTTCCCTCTTATTTTTTGGCCATAGGGGTCACTCTTCAAACTATAGGTGTGAAAATATTTCATACCTATTGCAAAGGTTTTTTTTGGTGTATATTATGCCTTTGTATTATAAAATTGTCATCCAATAATTTGTGGCAGGCCATACTTATATATCATTCATTAATTAGAGTGTTTGCAATAACGAAAGTGGAAAAATAAAACTGTTAATAGGAGGAGGGCATACATGGATTCTTTCTCGCCGTGTCTCGTTCAATGGGACAAAAGAAAGATCTCAAAATGCATGTTCAACATGTTTTGGTTCTTTTTGTTGATTTTATTTCAAAGTGAACATATACATTTGGTACAACAAACAATCCTAAAAAATAGGGGTTTAAATTAGGATTTGATGAGTTTTTTGTTACTTGGCCGAAAATTAATCCATACGCAGGGAAATCATTCACAATCCACATTAGAATGCCATATAGCTTAAATGTTTTGTCTGCAGTGTTTTTCCATGATGCATCCATGTAATCAACCCCTTTCCATAGCAATTGCAGCTCTTCAATTAATGGTGCAAGGTATACGTCAATGTTCTTCTCTGTCACGCTTTCTTTTCCAGGTATGATAAGCGTTAGCATCATAAAAAAGTTTTTGGTCACCAGCCATGGGGGAATATTGTAGTTCAGCATACCCACAGGCCAAGTGGAGTGGCTAAGGCTTTGATTCTAAAAGGGATTCCCACCATCAAGTGCGAGGCCCAGCCTTACGTTGCGCTCTTCTTTTGCAAACCATGGCCACTTGTTGTTCACATGATCCCAAGCTTTGGAATACACCACGAATCTCATCACTTTATCTTTGCTTTTCCCGCCTACGTGCCACTTCATAAGCTCCGACAATTGTGTATTGCTGTACATTTTTCTTAAACGAGGAATCAACGGAAAATGTCTTAATACTTTCACCGGTATGGTACTAGAGTTTTGTACATAACGAGATTTGTGGCAAGTCGGGCACTCCGTTGCATCTTGTAGTTCTTTTCAAAACAAATAACATCCATCTCGACACGCATGTATGGAATCATAAGACAATGCCAACTTCATCAACAATGTCTTTGCTTTGTAAAATGATTTCGGGAGTGAATTCTCCCTAGGTAATATTGTCTCCTTCAACAACTTCAACAATTTGTCAACAAAGCTGTTTGGGACACCAAAAGTAGTACAACTGACAAGTAGCATGAGAGTGGATGTTAGACGGTTTGAAGTGCTTCCTGCATAAAGCGGAGTCTATGCTTCTCGCAATAGGACCTCCATGTCTACGCCAGTAGGGTCATTCATGTTGTTAGAAGTCCCTTCTCTTTCCATCGCATCATTAGTGACATCCACTCCCTCATGAATGTTGTCATTGTCTTGAATTGGAAAATTGTACTCTTCTCCAAAATCTTCAACTGGTGTATCTTCAACTGCATCAGTTGTATTTTTTTCTATTCCTTGACCATTGACATTGATGTTGTCATACTTGTTGAAGCACTCTGCCACCATGCGAAGCACCTCCACTTCCCCAACATTTGGAGTGGGTTGTTCATGCACAACCTCCCTTTGAACTGTCGTTTGTCTATGAGACCGGAGGTCAAGAGGTGCATAATCATTCTGCAATGGTCCAAGTTTACCACATACAAAAACAAATTCATTATCAAGTTCATAGCCCCAGCTTCATAGCAAACTAGCTCAGCATCGAGGTTTTCAAGTTTGGAGTACAATAGGCAATTATAATTTCATTGAATTATGGAAGGAGAGAGGATCAGGAGCGTGCTCAATCAACATTGACAATTGCTATCGTAGTTTTTGAGAGTTTGATTGCAAATTTTTTAGTTTCGATATTCTCAAACTTCGACATGGTACATTCTATGTTCGATGTCAAGTTCAATTTTCGACTCTACTTGAGTTGCAAATTGAGATTCCAGATGAGTGTATTCAAACCGGTAGTCCTCAAAAGGAGTATTATTGAACCTTCATATCAACAGCTCTCTAGCGCTGAAGATCAGTGTCGAAATTCATAGCTCTCAAGAAAAACACTTACAAACAAATTTGTGAAGGAGTGGAGTACAGGGTGTGTTCCATTCAGTTTTCTTTCATATATTGAATTGCAAGATTGACCATAAAAATCAGCAATGAAAAAAAGCATACGTACCTTCCTGTAAGATCGATCTTCTGTGAGACTGTGATGAACAATACATGGCAAGCTGAGATGGTGGTGTCCTAATTCAACATACAAACAATCAGTCACAACTTGATTGAAGCACTCAGTTACGATGTTTGTGCAAGCTTCCTTCCATCAAGCCCGAAGGCATCACACTTCAGCTTCTTCCTCTGAAGGAGGGATCTCATGGTCTACAGGGTCCCGCTCTCAAACTGCGCAGCATGGTRTGTCAGCMTTTTATGGCCTTRCCAAAAATGAAGACACAATGGCAAAGCTCGACCTGCACGTTGACGATTCAAGATTCACTTCCTTCGGCGCACGAGTATGGTCCTTGCAGAAAGTTGCTTACGAAGACGTGGTTCTGAATCAATCGCGATTGACGTTGGGATGAGACAATTTGAAAATCTAGGTCTTGAAATTTCGAAGCGTAGAAGGTGAAGCGGTGGGGGTGTCAATGGAGGCAACGTTGAATATGTGCGGAGCTTACCAAGATCCCTTACTGTATTCAGCYAGTATCCTAAGGATAAGTGGCAGTTAGTTCTTTTTTTAAACTTCAAAGTCTTTTTTTGGTAGTTGGACTGACGCAAGTGCATATGCAGGGTCCCACAAGAATTTATGAGCAGCCGCAATTTTGGCCACTGCGTGGAAGTAGCACCCTGCAGCCACCGTCCGCGAAAGTCGACCACCCAACTCTAAAGTTGCCCTTGCTACGGCAGTCCCTTTGCATCGGCGACTGACATAAGTGCTCATTTATGACTTACTTTGTTCATGTACAGTGGAATGTGATTGAGTGTAGTAAGAAATGGGATTTTGTGACTGTAAAAAGTCCAACAACATGGCTTAAGAGTGGTGGCATTCTTGAAAATTGGATTCTACAGTGTATATGGTTTGATATGTAGATTTATCAGTGGTCCTAGTTATTTGTATTGCTTAAAGTTACAAGAGTCAGTTTATGACAGAACATAATAAGAACTAGAGATATGACCCTTTTTTTTATCAGGATATTGAACAACAAAGTAATCAACCAAGGTCGTGGCCGCAGAAACTTGCTAGAACGGGGGCAATGACATCAACAAGAGACATGATGGTCAGGACAGATGTGGAAGGCGATATACTCTCTTCTAAAGACATCGACAATGATGTAATGGAGGAGGAACTGGAAATGGACAGTGACAACCACTACAGTGAAGAAGATGGCCCAAGTGTAGAGCCTTCCAACAATTATGTAGACTAGTTGGAATTACGCGAGATCAGGTTATTGAAGCGCATGGCAAAGAATGGCGCTACCTCTAATCAAGTACAAGCAAAGATCCACAAGCTAGGTGTAAGGGGGAAGGAGGAGGTTGGCAATGACAACATCCAAGGGCGTCACAGGCAAACTGAGCAAAAGCATCTAAAAAATAATCAACAGGAGGTTGATCAAAGAGATTGGGTTGAAGTAGACCATGCAGGATGTCCTACTGGAGCGCATAGGTCCGCTTGGTTGACAAAGCTCCGTGGATACTCTCGTGACTTGGATTGGAGTGTGGACGATTTCAAGTCTCATCCACGATCTTTGTTGTTAGTGGTGAAGGACAAAATGGCTTCAAAGTTTGAATACCGTGGTGGACTTTGCGATGTTCCTGAGGATATCTTCTTCCAAATTCTACGGCAACAAATGCGAACAAGGAGATCAAACATGAAGAAAGTGATAGAGTCCGGTGGCAAAATCCCCACATATGTAAAGGKACATCATGTGCAGAACTTCAAGAAGCTGATTGAAAGGACAGACAAGATAGCATATTCTGAACGGATGAAGGCTGCACGACAGAACATGCAGCATGTGTCCAACAGTGGGCAATCAGACGGTGAAGTGAAATTGGACCTTGTAAGTGACATGTACACTTTTTTGAGTTTTTTATCTTATTTTATTCTTGATGTGCTTGTAGATGGGATATTGTGATTGAAGTAAACAACGGCTTATTTGTACTATAGGAAATATTTAGGTAAGTTACCATATGGATTAAAGTTCTCTTGTAGTGTATGAGAAACAATCATAAGTACTACAATCAAATGAATACTTAATTCGTGTCTCAAAGTTGATACTAACATCTTGTAATAGTGAAAGCGAAGACAATCTTATGACTACATGAAGTCATAATTATGGATATTGTCATGTGACTTCATGTAGGCATATGTGGCTAGTCTTGTGACATAGTGTGCAATAATATTAGGTCAATTACATGTCTATTTGCAAGTATATTTGGCAAGTCATATAACTAGTGGCCATTTTGTGAATGCGGTAAGGTAAAATTTATAGTGCGATAGGTTGACGTGTTTTGGTTGCCATTGTTGTAGGCTGCACAATTGGGCAGACCTCCAACAGAATCAAAAGTAGAAGCAGAGCTTGCAACATTGGAGAAGGTTGAGCAGAATCACTCATCTGGTTCAAGAGGGAGAATGAGTTATTCAAGGAGGGGCGGCAAAGGCTTGGAAGAAATGCGGAATGAGTTGTATAATTTTAAAGACTCCGTGAATGAGCAGTTAAGTGACGTAAATGCCTTAGTGAAAGAGTTGTTGTCCGAGGTCCGGAAGCAAAATGGAGGGGGTACACACCCATTGAGTTCTCAAGTGGGCACCACAAGAACAGAAGATCCAGCCGGTGAAGAAATGATGGAGGGACATGTAACTGTGAGCAACCCAGACCTCGTGAAGACACGGAAAGACATTGCTTCATTGCCCAATGCAGTGAACGCATGTGAAGTCATGTTAGTGGATACAACAACTGAGGTTTGTACAACTTTTTTTGTCTTTACATGCCCTTTCACATACTTGAATTTTTTACATTTTCAATATTGGTGATTTGAAAGACATGTGAAGAGAAAGTCAAGCCTCCAAGGCTAGTCAACTTATACGCCATGTTGGCAAAAAAATGGCTAAATATGGCTAATTATACCTCCCAAAGTACATGACTGCAAATATGAGTCATATTTCATATGACTTGTCGGTAATGACTGGATGCAGTCATATCGCAAGTCATCTACAGTGATTTTTGTGTGAGTCATATTTTGAGATTTTATGACTCACTGCAGTCATATTTTGCAGTCATAAAATACCCATTTTGTTGTAGTGACACCTTTCCCGGATTGCTTCTACAAGCCATCTAACTTTCTCAATTTTGTTCCCAATTCTCCCTTCCGCCCTTTGCACCACATATCCAACACTTGTGATATGTAGACATTGTGATGTATCCTTGACGCGATCCCTTGTCATAATTTTCAAAATGATTGGGCAGTGGAATAATGGCTCACTTTCTGCCCAAAAACAACGTATGTTAGAAAGCAGTTTCACCCCATGTATAAGGTTATGGCAAGAAATGCCCTAAATTCAAGGTATTCTAGAGGTCCAATCTAATCCTCCATTGGTTTGTCGACTCACTTTCACTATAAGAAACTCGTGTTTTTGGTATTGTTGCCAAAAAACATCCTCTTTCTTGAGATGTCACGTGTTGGTTGGTGAACGGGTGCGAAAGTGTGAATTCAATAGGATGTTGCGGAAAACGTGTGCGGCTAAGTTAGAAAACAAGTAGATGTCACCCTGGACGGACATGTTCTTGACAATGTTCAGAAAAACAAGTTTGTTGTTTATTGTGATGTCCCCAAAAACAGAGACTGTCATGTCAGCAAGTAGACCCATTTTGACCATGGATAAGTTAGTAAAAATTACTAGGGTCTATGATAAAATGTTGACCATATGTAAAAAGTTTAGAAAATGGGCAGCCACATGGATGACACGGCATGCTTTGCCAAAAAAGGTAAATGGATGGATGTGCACCATGGATGAAAAGAGATGGTTTTTATACAGGTGGGGTGGAAACAATCCATATGGGATATGTAAAGCAAAAACTGTGTTCAATGTAAAATGTCTTAAACAACATGATCGAGATATTTGAAACAACATCTCAATGTTTGAAACAACAACTCAACGTCTAAACAACATCTAGATGTTTAAAACAAGTGAACAACTTGACGTCAAAAAAAACATCGACATATACTATAGTCAAGTTGCCATATTCTAGTTATACCATATCTTTTGTCTCACCGTGGGCAGAGAATGGAAATATAAGTATGACTTCTTACCTTTCATTCTCACTAATTTTTAATGAAGTAATTCCTTCATTTTGCCATCAAAAATTCTCTTGATGGTAAATGATAAGTTTTCTTTAATTTTTGTTGAATTTAAGAATTTTTCTTATTTATTATAATATATTTTGTAGTTTTTTTAAATAATTATTTTTACTGACCTTGTTTTGTAGTTACAATTGATGTCTAAAAAAACATCTAGATATCTAAGATGACGTCTAAAAAAAGATACAAAAATCCTCAAATGCCATGAAAGTATGTTGACTAGGTATGCCATGTCACTTTTCCCATCGCCACGTCAGATGCCATGTCAAATGCCACATCAACAACAAACCGGATGAAAAAATCCGACGTGGCATTTCCCGCCAAATTGCCTTCTACGTGGTGCTAAGTTGTCCGCTACATGGCACATTCTTGAGACTTTGGAAGACCATGTTTGGAGTGATGTTAAAAAAAATGAGGCCAAATCACCCACGTCCTTTGAGATTTCTACGCGCTTTTTGCCCTTCCATGATAACAAATTTTAGGAGATGTCAAGGTTGATTAAAAACGTGTCAAAATAAACAATTGCGCTTGTTTTTTCCGACGTCACATTACAGTCTGTTTTCATATAGTGTTTGTCAATGACAGCTGAAGCATACCGGTTTGTTTCTTTTATAATTTTTACCACAGTTTATTTTCTCCGAAATTTCTCAAACAAACCTACACATGATGGAAGACGCCCATACGGAAAAGTGCATCTTGGGGATGGTCCAGAGAAYGGTATRGGCCTGCTAAAATAAGATGTTTCTCTAGATTTTCACTACTTAGGAGCAAATTCCTCAAGCTTTGGGTCGACTTCCTTGTGCTTACGTCCTTTTCCTTGTCCCTTAGGTGTGTCACTGTCCTTGCTTTGCAAATAGAAGAGTCTGCCAACTGCCTCGCCCTTTTCTTTATGCAACGCAAGGAGTAGTAATCCATTTAAAAAATATTGAGGGGCTTTGGAAGGAATGACGAACATCCTTCCAACGGCAGAGTTGCACTCTCTTTGTTGGTTTCAGTTGATTTAGGGTGACGCTCATCGTCTGCACCGTGCTTTGAGTGCCTCCGTCTCTAGGTTCCCTCCAACGTCACTCATGTACCTTTGTTCTCAGAATCCGTTTCAGTGTCATCATCTTCGTCGCTGGAGGAGTGTAGAGAGTCATCATCTCTGCTTGAGAGTTTTTCTAAAAAAGACTCATTCCCACAAGCCATTGCTGCATTGTTATTCCAGTCTTCCGGGGTTGAGAGGTTGCCACTTTTTGCATTAGGTGAGACAATACCTTGACCTCCTCCTTTTCTATGAACCCGGCCTTCCTTTTCAATGAAATGCATTGCCCCTACGTAGACATCTTCTTCATCGCCATTCTCATATCGGATAACCGCTTGTGTTTCCTTGCTTGCATCTTTGGTATATTCACAGATGTGCTAACGTCCACACATCAATGTCTTGCATGCTTCCGTTTATTCCATTGTGGAGAAGTAGGGACTGTTGAATTCTAACCACAGGAAGAGCGGGGGAAGTAGGAAGAATTGGTTTGCGAGGATGACGAGGTCAAGGAAAGAGGGCTCTTACTATATTAGGGTTGATCGGCTGTAAATCCTGTAATGGTGACGAAGTTCCAACATCACGTCTTGAAGGCAATTGGAGTTGTCTATGGTCTGCAGCGTTCATCATCGACCTCGTCATTCCACTAYAACAAAACATGGTAAAAGAAAACGCACTSAAAATTGAKTGCAGTTCTTTTTGCCACGTTTGGCTGCAAGCCCATTACCTGCATAGTTAGATTCTTTTGCAATTTCCGACTATATTTTTTAGAATTTCAAAGCGTGTGATATATTTTTCTCAAATGGACAATTTTTATTTTATTTTTGAAAATTTTATCCTATTTTTTACTAATTAAAATATCAAAGTATGTATTTTCTTGAGACTTGGCACTTTTCAAGTTCTCCTACTTAGAGAATTTTCCTACACTTTTCCTTCCTAGGGTATGTTTTTCTTAAAGGTATATATATATTAACCATATTTTAAAACAAAAATTAAAATTAATTTTCTAATTTTAACCCCTAAATGCCCATTTTGGCTTGAAAACTGTCCCAAAACGGCCGTTTTGCTGTTAAGGAAGCCAAGAAAATTTAAATTGTTGTTTAGGAAATTGTAACCATTGGATCTTGTGTACACAGTATTGCTTTATGTCCCCTGAAATTTTCAGGTCATTTGACTATATGGATCTTCCGGAAATTAGGTCTGAAATTCAAATTCAAGCCATTTCTGTGAACTTTTATCCCGGGTAGCATGCATTCGAAGGGCAATAACTGTTTCAAAATTTTGTGAAATGCTAGCATTTTTTGGCTATTGTTTTAGATAGGAAGTTCAGAACATTCACTCCAAGAATGGGAAAAAAATCTAAATACTTCATGGGCCTTGTAATTGCTTTGACTTGGTTTTGGGGGCAGAATTTTGAAGTTTTGAAAGACGATCACCCCTCTCTCAGAATATTGGGCCCGGTCTGTGTTTGTCAGTCCATGGGCCTTGCAATGACCTCGAAGTGGAGGAAGGACTGACCTACCCAATGTCCACACACACCTCTCCCAACTAAGTGCTTGCCACATGGGCCTCCACACTCTCCCACCAACTGGCCCTGTCGCCACTCCCCAAATGAGCCGTTGGGTTCATTCGGGACTCGGGAGTGAGCGGGGGCATTTGAAATTGCTTGGCAGGAGCACCCTTCCGACCACCACTTCCGTGCACCTTCCTTGCCATCGCTCCCTCCTTCTTGTTGAGGCTCCCTCTCAATTGCCGCTTCCTCCCAGCTATCGCCTTGCTGGCCCCTGCCATTGTTGAGGTGGACGCCTCTTCTCTCTTGGAGGTGGCCCTAATTATGAATTTATGATTGGAAGTAACTTGGAACCCCCATACATGAATCATTCACTGCTCATTGAAGGCCTACAGTACTGACATTTGTGTGAAAAATTGAAATGTAAAATTATAGGGTAAAGCTAGAAAGCAAATAGTTCTATCACGGCAAAAGACAAAAAAATAAAAAATAAAAAAATGAAGGAAAATTGAAAGCTCCCCCAGAAGGGAAAAGGCAAAAGAAAATGTGAAGCCAAACAAATTGAAGCTCACAAAATATTGGCATGAATGTACAAGTTGAAGAGAAATCGTACCTCAATTCACCTAAAATGTACCACTAGGGTGGTGCATTTTTGTGTAGCACCCANATTTGACAATAGGACCCATTGAGGATGAGTAATGAAAGCGGAAATTGGTGAACTCATCATATGATCTATTYGTGGACCATGAACTAAATGTGTTGTGGTCTAAAAGTTGGGTCAAATTTCCATAAGGGAGAAGGTCCATAAAGGGTGATTGCAAGAAACACTTGTACTATTTTGCGTCACACGTTGCGTGTGGAAGTTGTTTTTGTCTCTAACTTTTGTAAAAATGCTCAAAAGAGCAAGAAATTTGGACACAAGCTTGTTGATGGTATGGAAAATAAACATGAATTTTTTCAATTTTAATAAAATTAATTAAGTGATCAAAATTGAATTTTGATAATATGTCTCACTTGCACTTTTGGTGGTTTTTAGTACTATCGAGTACCTTGTTTGAAAATTTAGGTTATGAAACTTTGTGAGGTGCTTTATAATATGGAAATACAACTTTCCGAGAGAGGGATTTTTGATTGCCTATTGCAAATGAGTTCTAGATTGGCCTAAAGTAAGCACCATTTGCAATGAATTTTTGAATAATGAAAAATGATTTTGGTGGATTTTTTTTATGACTAGACATCCACATAAAGTTTTTTCAAATGGGAACTTTTTATTTTATTTTTGAAAATTTTATCCTATTTTTTACTAATTAAAATATCAAAGTATGTATTTTCTTGAGACTTGACACTTTTCAAGTTCTCCTACTTAGAGAATTTTCCTACACTTTTTCTTCCTAGGGTATGTTCTTCTTAAAGGTATATATATTAACCATATTTTTTTTAAAAATTAAAATTAATTTTCTAAATTTAACCCCTAAACGCCCGTTTTGGCTTGAAAACTGTCCCAAAACGGCTGTTTTGCTGTTAATGAAGCCAAGAAAATTTAAATTGTTGTTTAGGAAATTGTAACCATTGGATCTTCTATTCATAGTATTGCTTTATGTCCCCTGAAATTTTTAGGTCATTTGATTGTATGGATCTTCCGGAAATTAGGTCTGAAATTCAAATTCAAGCCATTTTTGTGAACTTTTTTCCCGGATAGCATGCATTCGAAGGGCAATAACTGTTTCAAAATTTTGTGAAATGCTAGCATTTTTTGGCTATTCTTTTAGACAGGAAGTTCAGAACATTCACTCCAAGAATAGGAAAATAATCTAAATACTTCATGGGCCTTGTAATTGCTTTGACTCAGTTTTGGGGGCAGAATTTTGAAGTTTTGAAAGACGATCACCCCTCTCTCAGAATATTGGGCCCTGTCTGTGTTTGTCAATCCATGGGCCTTGCAATGACCTTGAAGTAGAGGAAGGACTGACCCACCCAGTGTCCACACACACCTCTCCCACCTAAGTGCTTGCCACATGGGCCTCCACACGCTCCCACCAACTGGCCCCATCGCCACTCCCCAAATGAGCCGTTGGATTCATTTGGGAGTGAGCGGGGGCATTTGAAATTGCTTGGCAGGAGCACCCTTCCGACCACCACTTCCGTGCACCTTCCTTGCCATCGCTCCCTCCTTCTTGCCGAGGCTCCCTCTCAATTGCCGCTTCCTCCCAACTGTCGCCTTGCCGGCCTCTGCCATTGTTGAGGTGGCCGCCTCTTCTCTCCTGGAGGTGGCCTACATTATGAAYTTATGATTGGAAGTAACTTAGAACCCCCATACATGAATCATTCACTACTCATTGAAGGCCTGTAGTATTGGCATTTGTGTGAAAAATTGAAATGTAAAATTATAGAATAAAGCTAGAAAGCAAATAAGTCTATCATGGCAAAAGACAAAAAAAATAAAAATAAAAAAATGAAGGAAACTTGAAAGCTCCCCCAAAAGGGAAAAGGCAAAAGAAAATATGAAGCCAAACAAATTGAAGCTCACAAAATATTGGCATGAATGTACAAGTTGAAGAGAAATCGTACCTCAATTCACCTAAAATGTACCACTAGGGTGGTGCATTTTTGTGTAGCACCCACGGCTGTAGCACATCCATTGAAAAGAGCATAGTGCACAATAACTATTTGTCTTCTTCTTACATACGACGCATCAATGATGCAACTGACTTTTTTGAGGACAATGAATTTGGGGCATGTCCTCCTACAATAAGGAAATGGTAGCTCAACTCCTTGTCAATGCCTTGCATAATGCCACTATGAAGTTGAAATGTGAGAGGGTCTCCTTCTCACGTCCTTTTTTCTTCAAAATTTCTTTGTGGATAATCCACATATTCACTACAATAGTGTCGATGAGGAAATAATAAAGACGATGCCACCATTTATGGGAACATACTTGACAAGAGTATGAACCACGGAGTTGATTTGCCACGTCCACTCCACGCATGTAGGTAGTATACTCTAAATGAACCGGTGATGTCTTGATTTTATGAATTTTCCCACCTACCCAGCGGGGCACTTCCACTACCTCACATGGAAAAGACAAGGGCAATGCCCTAGTGGATAATAAAAGTGCTGGTTTCTTATCCATCCACATGATGGCACACATCTTCCGAGAGTCGTGCATTGCCCACTCCAAACTTCTTTGCGTGGACTTCTTGAATGCTTTTTGGTCCTTCACAAAATCCGGAAGTCCTATGCGGTTGCTTCGAAGAGTGCCCATGGCATACGTACCACCACATTCTAAATCACGGAATAATTCCACGCTCGTGAAGAAATTGTCCATCACTACTAAGTGCCCTCGGTCTTCCAACCCTACTAGCAATGCCTTCACAACCCTTTGCCCCATCTTTGGTTCTCCTTTCTTGGACTTGGGGGCCCCACGGTTTCAATAGATGCTCCACAATAAACATCAAAGTTATTAACAAAATGTGTCACCGAATCTGCAAGGCACCAAATCTTCAAGCCCCACTTTTTGGGCTTATTGGGCATGTATTGTCGCATGGGACAATACACTCCTTTGTAACAAACCATCATCTCATCAATGGTGATTTTCTTGCCATTATTCTATAAGGTCTTGCTCCAATCATGCAATTCTGTCAATAACCACCTCACTCTATTCACCTTGTCATAGGTTGGAGATGAACGACCTACAATTGTTGATGATGGATTTGTGATTTGAAGGTACTTTGATAAAAGCAAAAACCAATTCCGTGAAAGAATTTGGGATATGACATGGCAATGAAAGAATGGTTCAGACCTCTGCCAGTACATGCGTACATTGGGAAGTTTCTTGAGTCCTATATATAAAGATGTAGCAAAAAAAGCCTTCAATTTGCCCACATCCACCGCTTTCCACCCATTCCCACCACGCATGTATGTCTCGTAATCGTTAGGGCATGTGGGATTTACAATCCCATGCTTGACCCTTCTCAATTTCTCAGTTGCGTACCTATTCGTTTCCGAACATATTCGTCTCAAGGTTTGTATAGACCAAAATTGGCCAAATAATAGAAGAAGAGAAGGGACCCGATCCCACTTTTTTGTCAAGCCAAAGGTCGGTCCACTAAATGTTTTAGGGGAGGATCAAAAGTCATATACCTTTGCTTCCATGTGGCTGGGGCATACTCTTTTTTTATGTTGGCAATCCCCTGCCCTGGGGCTGATGGTGTACCTTTGCCCTTGCCATGTTGACCACCTTGTCTTCGGCCCTTTCCACCTCTGCCGCGGCTTGGCGGCAGCAATGCCGTAGGTTTCTCAGTGCCTGCCGTTGCCATTTCCTGCCCATTGTTCCTTCGGATATGCTCTCCGTTGCCGTTGCTTCTCTCCCATTCCGGTCTTCTTTCCATTGTGTTGTAGTCGTCGCTTGCATCCCTCTCTTCTACAAGGCACTCTTGGCGATGAGTTTCTCTCGTAGCAGCTTGCGTGCATGGGCGGTGGTGTTTTTTTCCTTGGAATGCGTCGACAACGAAGTTCTTCTCAAGGATGATTAGTGACAGATCAATGTTGTTAGAGTGTGTAGAGGGGGGCGGTATGAGAGAGTTTTCTTCGTAACTGGCAGTTCTATCTTCATACTCTTGCTTATCTTCAGAGTCTTTGGAGTCTTGGCTGCAGTTGGTTTTGTCTCCTTCATCTCCACTAGAGTTCTCACTGAAGTCCTCGCTATTGCAGGAGGAGTCCCTAGAACCCTCGTGGTTTGTAGTTTCACTAGCAGTATTAGAACTAGAATCCTCGTCACGAAGTATTTCTTGGATGTCGCATTTGCGCAAAGCAACAGTAAGTTTATTTTTCAAAATGACGAAATACATTTCCTCCTTTCTCACCTCATCAACATAAGAGTATGTGGCCAATTCTAAATTAAATCCATAGTGCTCCTCATCTTAATCGCAATTTTTTGGGTCGTGTAGACAAGAATGCGGCACCCTCACCGGCATCGGAAAAGACATCGGCGGAATCTCCTGCTCTTCTTCCAGCGACACCCCTCCATCTAGCATGGGCTCTTCTAGTCTACGCGCACAGTGTCATTGCGACTTGTTACTGTAATGGTCAGAGGGTGTTGCTAACCCTCGTCGCAGCGGTGGTGTCTCCGGTGGAAGGTCGTGGTTGTAATGTACACTTCAGAGGATTTGGGCCGACACCAATAGCGAACCCGTCCAATTTGTCGTTAAGCACTCTACACCTGCATTTGCCACCTGCAACCAATTCCAAGGTTGCTGCAAATTTCAGGTAAATTTCATCCTTTGTCACCACCATAACTAAAAAATTGAAAGGAGGGAGCAAGTACTGACTTGAATTGTAGGAGGGAGGGACGTCGTTGATGGTGGGATCTTCTGGGAGGTCTTTTTTTTCTTCACCGTTGTTGTCGTCAATGTTTTCATCTACCGCAGACAGTGTTCCCATGAAATTTGCAAGCTGCAAACAAAATTCAGCAAAAATTTCAGAAAATGAGCAATCAAAAACGAACCTGGTTCAACACTAGGAGTCCCTTGCTTGTTGGTTCCGACATGTTGGAGTTCCCGCTTTGCTTCTCCATCACTGTGCAGGGTGTCGTGTTCCTTTGTGACCCGTGTGTGGAAAAAACGGTCAAGAACAAACACAAGGACAAGAAGATACAAAAAACAAAATGAATTGGAAATAAAAGCGTACTTGAAGCACTGCTATGTTGGACCTCCCGTGTGTTTGAAGTTGACTTCACCTTGTCCCTTGCTAATGTATTGATCTTCACCTTCCCTTCTGTACGTCTAGTTGCAGATGTAGTGTTGCTGTCGAGGCCTTGATGTTGTCGTGATCTGTTGTGCTGGTTGTGGTCTTCACGTTGCTCCACTCTGCTGCAGGACTGGGTGGGATATGGTCCAAATCAGGGAAGACGACGGTTTGGAGCTGCTCAATTGAGCCCCTTCCCGTCGCCCTCCACTCGCCTAGAAGGTCCCCATCCAAGAATCGCAACTGCATTACAGTAATATAGCTGGCGGTAGTTCTTGTTTGATGCTTGTTTTGGCAATATCCTACTTTTTGCTAGTCTTGGTCTAGAAGCAAGGAACTCTTTATTCATGCAGGCAAGTAAGAGTTGGATTTGACACTTTGAAGTACCATGCTCATTGCGTGCCCACTATTGAACGATTTCAGCAGCTGCAGCAAGAGAAGGAGAAAATGGGAGACATGGGAGAGATGAACGGGAGTCCATGTTGATATGCAGGGGCTTTTCAATATGTTGCTGCAGTTTGATCCAACTTGAAACTTGTTACAAACATATACTACACATGAGGGAGATATTGCATTTAGTTGTCATTGACTTCTTCTTCAGGTGATGTGGGCTATAAATCAAAGTGAATGACAGCATGTGACATTTTTGTAGTTTCAGAGTTGTAAAAGTGCATGTAGGCTTCTTTTCGAAATTCTTAGTAGTAAAAAGGACCCTTAATCTAGTTTGCTTTTAAATATCCTCACACATTTGGGTATCTTTCCAACTGATGAGGGCTGTAAAAGCATATGAATAAGGGCACATGAGTGAGGGCACATGAATCAATAGGTGTGACTTATCTCTATAGTTTTTGAAATTTAGCATTGCATTTAGGACGTTTTGATAGMATTAGCACATGAGAAGACCCCACTTGAGGTTGCTTTCAATTATTTTGTTCATTTTGTTGTCTTCTGAGCTTGGTGTTCATTGTCAATACAGTTGAACAGTTCAAGTGAACTTGGCTGGCAACAACCGATTTCAAACCTATGAGGCTTTTCCACCGCAAGGTAAAAAATCCCCCTAGAGTTGGCCGGCGGAGAGTGTATGGGACACCTACCTAGATTGCCTTCCAARCAATGGACTCCAACAATGAGATTTTTGGTGAATTTTGATCTAAGTAATTCTAAGTAAGAAGGGGGCAGCCCATCTCACATCACCAAATACACCCCCTAACAACCTACTATCATCCTTTTAAACACTCAAATAGATTATAGCAACTTTGTATGCTAAAATCTACCTCAAATGTGTCATTTGGGGCTCAAAATGACCTAAATGTGATTCTAAGTACTAATCACAGCACATCACATCTCACCCACACCTTAACAATTGAGATTCACATTTATGCAATTGCAATCATATCAACCATCCTTACTCAACAACCATTACACTTACAACATCTTCTTAGTAAGGTGCAATCAAAATTGCAATGATTCAATTAAAATTGTGAAAGATTACACAAAAGAACCCTCAAATTTTGCTCCCTCCAAGGGCAGCAGACCCTCTTCCACAAAAACAGCCGCCATTTTCTTTTCCTTTTTCCAAATGGGTCGATCTTAGACTTTTTGGGAAGTCAACTTTAAGGCGCACCAGCCCTACAAAATTCAGCTAATTCCGCCATGTCGTTCTCCCGCTATTGCCCGCAAAGTCGGCAGTCCTCCATTGTTGCGGCAGCCAACCTCCCCGCACAAAATTATCCACCACCGTTGCATTTTGGCTCCAAATTGGGCGAGCCGTAGCTTTTCGGAAAGCTAAATTCAATGTGCTCCATCCCTTCAAAATTCAGCTTCATTCAATTCTCCACGCTCCCGCAATCAGCCCTCAAAGTTGACCCTCTAATCTCAACTCACATTTTTTCTCCCTTCCCAAGCACTTTCCTATCTGACCTCACACCCCTTCATTTTTCACCCATTTTTGTTCAAAAAAATGGTGAAACCTACTCGACAAATTGTCCTAATCTTCCTCTACCCTACTCTTTTGCAATTCATGCTTCAAAAGCTCACAAATGACAACCTTCCTCTAAAAAAAACACACATCCCATGTTCACACAAAAGTTGAGAGAGTTGAGAGAGTTTTTAGAGAGAGAGGGCTCCAAACCCTAATTTTGCCTATATCCAACTTTCTAATGGATTACTTTTCTAAACTACTTTCATCCTACACTTATTCATTGTTAATTCACTAATTTGGGGCAAAATGCGCCAAATTAGTGCAAATCGCACTAGGTTACTGTAAATCCACTAATTTAGTGTAAACTGCTTCATTTTAGTGTTCCCCCCCCCTATATTACAGTAACACCCTCTAACTTACTGAAAAATCCTATTTTAGTGTTTCTAGCACTATTTTAGTGTTTTACCCACTACACTAGTGTTTTAGTCATAGTTTTAGTTTAACTAACTACTTTTGTGTTTTTTCTTATTTATTATTTTTGTGGTTTTTAATTTACTTTTAGTTTCATTTACTACTTCTAGTCTTTTKTTTTCATTTTCATHTTTTCATTTTTTGTTTTCATTTTCTCATCATTTTATCGTTAGCCTAATTTGGTTACTCTACCAAATCTTGCTTAACCTMTTTTTAGTTTTAAYTYYCCATTTTYYCCCTAGAGTTTCCYCTAATTTCCTCCTAATTGCATTTTCTAGCATCTTGCMCTAACCTCATGAAGTTTCCATTGCTATTTAGCGGAAAACTYCCTAATTGATGGTTATGGCTTAATTTGGAGTGCTAACACTTCCGGATTTCTAAATTCATGCCTAATGTTTATATTTTTGGGTTTTTTAATAGTGAACCAATATGGTGGTTCACAAAACCCCAACTTCTTTGGTGATTTTATTGTCTGTCATCACTTCCATTGAGCCTGCTGTATCTAGGTGATTAGCGCGTCAGACTTTGTTAGACCTGCTCTACTAAGGCATGTTTCTGTTCCTTCAAGAATGGGAGGCAGGCTCTATGACTTTTTCCATGGCCCGGGCAGTGTGTTCAACGTCCCATGTGGCCACTCATGATTGGTTTCTAATTGGGAACTTTCTATTCATCGAAGCTGAAACTAGATCTTTGAGTTTAAAAAAAATCAAGTGAAGACATTTTACAATAACTTTTAGTAAGTATTCATGGAAAACTATAACAATTGCTTTAAGCCYCCTACAAAAAAAATAGGGTGCAAAATTTCCCATTTTTTGAAGTTGTGCAGCCTAACCAAGCAAGGCAGTGACCGGGAAATGGTCGCTCGAGCGCTTAGGGGTTAAATTACTCCCAAAAAAAATCAACCAAAAGCAACAAAATTGACAGGTGTTTCTTGCAATCACCCTAAAGCGCCCATCTAAGGGCTGAAGCTTAATTCCAGCAAGGTGAACGTGCTTGAAATAATTTTCAGTAAATTTTCCTTAAAAAACAAGTGGAATTGGCATCTAACCCAAGTAGTTTCATATTTTTTGGAGCTTTGTGGAATTAGTTATGATTTTTTGAAGTTGGAGAAAAGTGCATTTCAATGGGCTCTAAATCCGACCACCTCCTCAAATGTAGACTGCTTTTACATTGGCGAGTGCAAAATGTACTTGCAAAGCTTGATTGGTTTTAGAACTTGCTCCATTTTAGGACCTTCTACCTTAACAGTTCATTAGATCTACTTCATATCACCACCAAGAACCAAAAACCCTAAAACTACTTTAGAGATGAACTCAATGCACATTGGAAACTTGGGACGTCATAGCAGGGGCTACATTAGAGTGGTCTAACCCCCATTCTAGCCTTCCTTAGCACTGTTTGAAAAAGGGGGAGGGCTAGAACTCTAGCCCCACTTTTGTGCCACCAGCCAGGGCTAGATTTGATGTCTAGTTGGGACTGAATTGCATCTTGTTGAAGTAATGCGAGTCATGGGGGGCTGAAATTCAAAGCTCTAGCCCCATAGAGTTGTCTAGCTCGAAAGGCTAGACGATCCAAAGTTCCCAGTGGATGCAATAATTGGGAGTTATCAGAGATGCGCAATATAAACTCCTGATTTGTACAAGTTTGATCAGTGGAAGATTAGATGATGAAGGTTTGAAGAAATTCCATTCTAATCAGTATGAACATTTCAGCATCACGAGCTACTTGAGCAAGAATTTAACGATAGAATAAATCTTTTGAAAATATTGACGATAACATTAGTGATTCTTATTGTTCTATCAGGTGATATATCAATTTACTGAATAATCTTTAGCTTCTGAGGAAGTTCAAGTACTTCCTAACTGGAAGTGATATTGTAGAAGTCTACCAGGTGAGTCAACATCTTCACTAGAGTTCAAAAGGAAAGTTTTAAAACCTACTTGAAATCAAACATGGATTGAAGCTGAATCTTGGCAAGGTGAAATTGCTTGAAATAATTTTCAATAAAGACAAGTGGAATTGGCATCTAACCCAAGTCGTTTTATATTTTGTCGGAGCTTTGTGGAATTAAGGTAGGGTGCTCTAAAAGCGACCGCTCACTACAAGCGCCCCCCTCTTGAAGTGTACATTGTTGGTACATTGAAGACAACAAAAGCCGACTACATTACTACTTCAAAAATTTGTAACTAATTCTTTGAAGGTCCGAAAAATATGAAATAACTTGGGTTAGATGCCAATTCCTTTTTCCTTCCTGTGAAAATTTATTGAAAATTGTTTCAAGGAGTTTAGCTTCTTGAAAAACTCAATGAGCTCTTAAATGGTCGCTTTAAGAGAAGTCTACCTTAGTTATGAATTTTTGAAGTTCCAAAAAAGTGCATTTCAATGGGCTCTAAAACCGACCACTTCCTCAAATGCAGATTGTATATTAGAGAGTGCAAAATGTACATCCAGAGACTGATTGGTTTGAGAACCTGCTCCATTTTAGGACCTCCTACAGTAAGACATGCTTGATGTTGTTTCTACCTTTCATTCAAGTTTGCAGACTTTTGAAAGTTCTAGACTTCAGGTACTGTAATTTGGGAAGTTGTGGGGTTCACATTTATTTGTATTGAGAAAAGTAGTTCTGCAGGCAGTTCCTGCCTCTTTCAGGTGCATTGTGACAAACTAAAACTGAAAATAATTAAAATTTTGCACCTCCCCCCTCTAAATCTAATTTAAAATTTTAAACCTCCTCCCCTCCTGATTTGATATAAATATTTTAAATTTTTCATTTTTTCATTTTTATAACTTGTGACACCTTCCTCCCCCAACCCCCTCTTGTATTTCTCAGAGGGTGGGTTTGGAGACAAAGAATATGGGATAAACAATAATCTGTATATCATATCCGTATTTGTATCCGTATGTAGTATCTATATGGAATATCGGTATTTGTATTTTGTATCCATATTCGGTAGTCGTATTCAACATCTGTATCTGGTATACGTATTTGATATCCGATGGTTGTTGATTTTTCTTGAAGAGGGGGGTGGGATTTTTTTTAGTTCAAATCCAATGGCTGTCAATTTTTCTGATGAGGGGGGAGGAAAATTAATCAAACAAGCATGACAACCTCTTTTCAATTCATTGTAATGGGAGAGTATGGCGATTGAGTCTCTTTTTTCTAGCAATGCATGAGCATCTATTATTCAGAAAGTTCAGTTTTCTATTTTTCTTTTTAACTCATCTATTCTGATGTACCAAGCACATGTTCTTTAATGCTATCTCTTGGATTCCCTACTGACAAGGTGATGTGGAATGGCAGAAATTGGGTTCTTGTTTGAAGTACTGAAACTAAGGTAGGAGGTCCATAAAGCGTCCATCTAAGGGTTGAAGCTGAACTTTGGCAAGGTAAAACTCCTTGAAATAATTTTCAGTAAATTTTCCTTGAAAGACAAGTGGCAATGGCATCTAACCCAAGTTGTTTCATATTTTTTGGAGCTTTGTGGAATGAGTTATGAATTTTTGAAGTTGCATAAGAGTGCATATCAATGGGCTCTAAAACCGACCACCTCCTCAAATGTACACTGCTTTTACATTGGAGAGTGCAAAATGTACCTCCAGAGCCTGATTGGTTTTAGAACCTGCTCCATTTTAGGACCTCCTCCCTTAGAATGGATTTGTTAATTCTTTTATAGAAAATGATGTGAAGGTCAGACATGAAGGCATGATGAATACCTGAACCCAGCGCTGCTGGTCCTGAAAACTTTCTTCGTTTATGAATCCATCACTATCCACATCTCCACCGTCTGGACAACTTTGTTTCTAGTATTCATCGGTAGTCTCCATAGTCTAGGGAGCAGGAACAGGACCTAATTTAATTTCAAAGTCTTTGAGGATAAGAGTAGTTTCTTCTCTCTCAATCTTTGGAGAAGGATACACAACGTCACAAATCATACGGTAAAACTCACTTGAAAACCCATTTTCATCTCCTTCACTCCGACGTTCTCTCCACCGTAATATCTTAGCTGCCCAAATATAGTAGAGCCATTGCAATCTCTTAGGAGCTCTTGTGTAGGTGATCATGCTCGTCATTTTTGAGTTTTGGCAAGTTCACCAAATAGTTTTCAGTAAGGTAGCCTACAATGAGATCAGTTTGCCAAGGTTGAGCATTGTGTGCATTCTTCAACTGCTCAACAATTTCAGCAGCCTCTGACACGCACCATGCAAGACTGCAGGGTGGAAGAGGGAGCTGAAGAGAAGTGAGTGTTTGACGAGGCATTGGGAGAGCTAAATTGCATGTAGGGTTTTGCATATTGTCGTTGCAACACTGCGTGAGTGTGTTCAGGGTGCTTCTTGTTTAGTAGAGAAGGTTCCGACTTTGCAACTAAATGCACTCAATTTGCCCATGCTTCCCATCCTGCAAGCCCTTTACGTTAGACTCTATATTTGTCACTCTTTGCTGCAAGGGGTAACTGCTTTGTCATTGTCCTTCTTCGAGGAACTGCGCAACTGTTGAGTTCGATGACTTGCCATCCCACAAAAATCTTAATTTAGAGAAGTCGTCATGGGAATATTTTAGTGCAAAGAAGATGGCCATGCACGCAAATTCTGCCTAGGGCATGATGGCCTACTACCGCTCCACAAATTCCCTTTGCTGTTTTTTTAGAATCTCCACTTGCACTAAAAAACAAGGGCATTCAATGAGCCAAAAAATACCCATGCTAAGTTCTCAACTACCCCCACTACGGCAAAAAAATAAAATTGGATGAATTCTAGGATTTATGTTGTCTCTAGAGCATAATAAAATCATTCATTGGACACTTAGTGTTTGGAGCGCCGTTACATAGTTAACCCCTCAACGCCCAAGGTCCAACCATGCTTGAAAGCATCCTCCCTTTGCAAGTGTTAAAAATCCTCCCTTCAGTCAGTTATGAAGATCTCAACCGTACAATATTGTAGTGTGCATGTTGTAGATGTTGTGCAAAAAATTTGGGGTCACTTGACCGTATAGATTGAAAGATTATAATGTTTTACTGTTGAAAAAAGATGCTGTCATAACGTCTTGGATGGATATGAAATTTTAACCACACAAACTAGATTAGTAAGCTCAACTTTTCCAACAAAAATTATTGAAAAAGGATCATATACAAAGAAGTTATGAGCCGCCGAAGTCCACTAAAGTGCAAAAGTTTGTGGATTTTGAACTTTGAATTGCTCCCAAACATTCAAGACAACTTGGATTGGCATGAAACTTTTACCATAGTAACTAGACCTTTATGGGAGCAAAACCCAACAAATTTTATTGAAAACAAACATTTGATGAAAAAGATACAATCCCCCGAAGTTGCAGCCATCACAATGCAATGTGCTGAACCTAAATTGAACCTGAGAACTTTGAATGACTTTAACAAACTCAATACATCTTGGATTGATCTGAAAATTTTACCATAGAAACTAGACTAGTATGCACAACTTTTCCGACAAGTTTTGTTGAAATCGGACATCGGATGCAAAAGTTAGAGCGCTTCAAAGTAGACTGCCAGACTGTGTGAGGCCAGTTTTGGGCCCCTTGGGCGTTGAGGGGTTAATAGGATTGTTGACATTTACAGTTGTGGCTTCATAATTAATGTCACCAACACTAAATACCATTATTAATGTACCCAATCCACCGACCCTATTTTTGCACGTGTGGGGTCAACAGAACWCGAGTGCCTCACTGCTCTAATTCCCTAAAGTTTCTGGAGTTTTGCGGAAATTTTCTTGCACTGGTGGAGATGGCCCCCTGTTGCAAAAGGTGATAGGTGTAAAGCAACCAATGCAAGCCATCCTCCAGTATCCCGCCCTGCGACGCTCTTAGAGTAGTGCCGCACTTTCCATACCGAAAGTCGGACCAAGCTCAGCCATCCAGGTGCAACTTGTGTGCGCACAGATCGTGTAAACCTATTGTTGCCCCTGGACAGCAAAAACTTCGTGAAGACATCACCACTGCGATTGCACTTGAGGGAATCAGCAATCTCGAATTTTCGGGATGCTAGCTAGCTGATGGGACTTCGAACGAGGTGGCCGCACACAACCCGTCCACAAGGGTTGTAGCAATTAGCTGTTGCAGCCTTCGGATCGAAGAAACGCCGCATTCTGACACCCCTGGTGGAAGGTGTGTTAAATTACTGTTCCTTTTCCTTCTTTCTTGATCGATCACGCTTCAAACAAGTATAGAAAATTCACTGGCACGCCATTTCTCGTACCCACAATCGCTTGAATGGCTGAATTTTCGKCTTTCAAATCCATCGTTGGGAAGCCTAGCAACCCGGAAATTGTGAATCCCTGGAGAATTGCACTAGAGCGTTGCAAGTCGTGCTTATGGATGGACCAATCGGTAGGGTTTTGCGATTTTACCGTAGTCTGGGTTCAAAGCCTGTGTGGCCCTGGCTTGATTAGTGGTTTTTCGAATGCCAGGGACTATCGAAGTTTGGGTATGTGAATTATGGCCATGGTGGCTACAGCAGGCGTTTCTATGGCAACCGGAAGAATGTTTAATGTTTTTGCGTCCCCGGGGACGACATCAAGGCGAGCTTGCACRGCAACCGYGGAGGCTGTTGCAAGGAGAAGGTGSAATCCTCGGTGTGAAGGAATGGTGTCCCTGTTCCGTAATTCTCGGCAGGGAGGATCGTTGACCACCAAACGAGGTATCATTTTTCAAATGTCTTTTTTATTTTGAGGGATTCCCCTTCAGGTGATGTGATTGTAATGTGTTCGAAGATGTTCTACCATGTGTTCCAAGTTTGAAGAAAGTCTGATTCTAAATAGGGTTTTTTTTTGAGAGAGTTTGAAATGTTTTTGTGAAAGTTTTTCCAATGGGGTTCGTGCCTTTGATTTTCAGGGTTTTTGATGTTTGACGGGCCAAAGATTTGTGTGAAATCACGCGGGCTTTCGATTCGGGCCTCGCAAGGAGAGAATGTTATGCCTCTTCCCAAGGAAAACGGCGTTGCAACGCTGGAATCGGTGATCGGTGAACCTCCGTCCAAGAGTGACGATCGCCGGGAACGTCTGGAGGCGCTTATTGAGAGGGTGTGTGCACACTCAACCCTCTTTCGCTATTGTTATGACCTTCTCTAAAATGGCATTCTCGAATATCCTGTGCACGTGTGACAGTATCGGGCTCACATTCAAACTATGTCGTAACTTGTGCAAAGATGGGACTCCATGTGGAAAGATTGAAAAGAGTTGTGGGCATGGAATTGCGAACTTTTTGGTGTATGAATGTGGGAAAATTTCTCAGTGACCCTTTTCTTGTCTTGCCCAGACTGTTATCGGTCTRGTGGCCAGAGTGATATCAGTTTGAACCTTCACTCCACTCCACCCATGACATGGATATCATATTTTTGTTGTTATGTAGCAATTTGTTTTTTTGGCATCAATCATTTTGCATTCACCTATTCATAGAATCTACTGTTTTGATGACAACGCTATTCTCAAACCTATGCTTCCTATTCTTCAATAACAGGTAGTAAGTAAGTGTAGTTACTGAATGGAAGGTGAAAATGCAGTTTAAACCGCATTATAATGTCGGTGGTTTTATGTCAGTGCATCTTTTGAGGTCGCCTGTGTTTTTGTTGGAATTGCAGGCGATTTTCAATTGCCGTTTCTTCACTCTCATGGCAGTTGTGGGGTCCTTGTCTGGATCGTTGTTGTGTTTCTTCAAGGTATGGTGCTTTAGAAACAAGGAGACTCATTTTGAAGTCAGTACACTTATATGCTGTCTCTGGAGTTTGTATCAGGCAAGGTATGAGATTGCTGGAGTATWGAATAGTTTTCTTGCTTTCTRACCAATTATACTTGATGACACTAACAAAGGCCTGTGTTCAATGTAATGGCTGTTTTGAGCAGGGGAGTTTGTTTGTGACACAGTCCTTCGTAGAGTACTTTCAAGCATCATGGCAAGGTCTTGGCACTAGCCAAGTTGTGTTTCTCCTCGTGGAGGCYGTTGGTAGGCACWTCCAACCTTTTTATCCAACTTTTTTTTGAATTTTTACATATTTTATTGSTTACATATTTKTACAAATAYKATGTATCYCAATTTCATGACCAAATTGGTTATGGGTCATGAAAAGGGAGATTCTCTTTTAAATGTTCTCAAGTATTACTTTTTGGTGAATAAGAAAATACATATGAACAAAACATCACCTTGAAGCACTGTCTCTGGTCATCATCCAAAATGTTTTAGACAAGTTCCAAGTGCGTCGGGGTTATTTACTCCTTGTTGTCATCTATTTCAATTCTCATACACAGTTAGTTTGTTTATTGAAACCTGGCGGGTGTTTTTGGCAGATGTTTACTTGATGGGAACTGTGATGCTCATATTTGGGATGGGTCTGTACGAGCTCTTTGTGAGCACGCTCGAAGTGGGTGGTGAATGTGTTCAAAATCCCGTATGCGGCTCCAGTATGTTTGGCCTTTTTCGTATGAGGGTAATGTGACCTTACTATTCTTTCGCCAGTGAAGCTCACCACCTTTTATATTTTCATACCACCGCCTTTTGTATTTGCGGTACTGGCAAAGTACCATTCTTACTTGGTTCTACAGTTGTCACTCATAGTTACGACTCTTTTCCCCGGGTTTTTTAATCAAATTTTTTCGTTGTGGTTCTTTTCTTTCTTACTTGCTGTGCAGGAGCGACCCAAGTGGCTTGAAATCCGGTCGCTGGACGAGTTGAAAACGAAGCTGGGGCATGTCATCGTCATGATTTTGCTGGTTGGAATGTTTGAGAAGAGTAAGAAGGTGCCGATCAATAGCGGACTTGATCTCCTTTGCTTCTCGGCTTCCATTCTCCTCTCCTCGGGGTGCCTTTTCCTCCTTGCTAAGCTTCATAGCAGCAGCAGCAGCAGCCCTGAGCATTAAATTTGTCGACATGAATAATGCCAAGTCCCTTGTTTTGTTATGAGGCAAGTTCTGTGTCACCGACTGTCTCATTGGGAAATTCGAAAGCTTAGCTTTAAAACTGCAGATTTGAATATTTGTGACTGAAGTTGTTACACTACTGTCACTAGGTATTATGACCACTGAAGTTATGGTCTCMCGACTCTCCTGCCCTTTATTTAAGCTTGTAATGTACTCACCCTTTTATTTGTGTAATTTACCAAATTTTTGTGACTGATTGTCGAAGTTTCTGTGGTCAAAGTTCTGCAACCCACTCTGATTTGGGGGTAGCACCTCCTATGCTGTTGTTCTTGTTGTTGCTGCAATTGGTATGTGACTTGTTGAGAGTTGGTTCTAAGCTTTTATTCTTATGGACTGTTAGTAATTGAACATTGTTGTTGCTTTACTTGCTTATTAAAAATTTGTTTTGAGCTTCAGTTAATTTTTTATATTCACAAAATAATTATAGCCCCAATTGCTTTGAAATTGGTTCAGTTTGTTTTGAGCTTTGATTCTTATGTCCGCAAATTGAATTCACATGTATTGAACACCGTCTATTGCAAAAGTTTGTGGATCTTAAAATGTTACCCCATTTTGAGCATTTCATTTTGACAATTCTAGTCAATTTAATCATGTAATCTTCATGTAATCTTATGAACTGTTGCTTAGTTGATTCTCCTTCTTATTAAGGTAACTATAGTAGAGCTTTAACCCCTAAAGTCCCAAGGCTTTTTTTCTCTCAAAATCCATTCAAAATTGACATTTCTATTGCAAGGTGCAAAGCTTTCAAAAATTTCATTTTTTTTGCATATCTAACCGTAGGATCTTGCACTAGACTAGTATATAAATGTGTATGAAAATTTTCACGAAATTCGACTACATAGATTGTAAGATATTTGCATTTGAAGTGAAAAAAACAAGTTTTTTTATAAATTCTATGAGTAGAATTTTTAGCTTTGGAGCTTTCTAATCAAATTTTTTTGCTCTACTGAGCTTGAAATTACAATTTTATGTGTTGAAGATTCAAGTTGAGGATTAGGGGAAAAAAATTCAAGAAAAACACACTTAATATTCAATCATTAAAAACTTGTTAACCCCTAAAGGACCAAACTGCGTTTTTTGGTAACATAGCAATTTTGGGCAGCTCACTACGAATAGAGTTTTCATTATTTTTCTTTGAAATTTTTACACAACATGTGTCCGAGGAGTAGCTTTAAGGCCCAACAATTTTCATAACATTTGACTACACTGTTAAAAAGTTATTGCATGATATGTGATTTTCAGTGGTCGGCGGGCACATTCTCTACTTCTTTCTACTTACTATTTTTTTCCTACATGTTGTACAATTCCAAATGATTTGAAATTTTTTTAACATATAACCAACTTGCCTTGAAGGATGAATTCAAAGACCAACCACCATTTTGGACATTTTTCATACAAATGTGACCTTTTGAAATGCAACTGCCCGGATTTTTGCACGACTCAAAAAAGGATTTTTGTCACTTTAAACACAGATATCTTGCAATCCACATGGTGAAAAAATCTGAATTTCTTTCCACATCTTCCCAAAGTATTTTGATACAAGATCCTACGGTTACTTTTGTCCAAAAATGTTTTTTTTTTCTAAAATTTGGTACTTGCACTAGAAATGGCAGTTTTGGAGCGTTTTTGGTGAAAGCATAGTCAATGACCTTTAGGGGTTAAGTAGAAGTAGGTCTAAGATTGGAAAAAAACTAAATGGTTAATAGCTCTAAGATGGGATTGAAATACAATAATCCTAACTATGAGATTGTTTTGGCAAGTAAGCTTAACCTTATCCAACAATTTTTTGAAATTTTTTTTGAAAATTGCATTTAGAAATGAATCCTATAAGTTATTTTTTCAAAATGATGCTTAGATTGCCTGAAAAACAAGATTGTCCATAACTTTCTCATTATTAGGCCAAATAGAATAAATCAATGCTTCAGATGTACACAAAAATATAATCTTTGAGAAAAAAATGAAAAATAAAAAAAAATCAAATTTTTGTGATTTTTTTTTCTGCCCGACAAATTGAAATTTATGCATAGTATGGCATAACTTTTGCCCCCGGGCATTGATTGAGACAAAAATTATATTTTCAGAAAGCTAATGTGGTTTTCTATCATCATAAAAAATTTCAAAAAATCATGTCAAAATTGAGATCACACGAGCCTGCCCGAAATCCCAAGTGTCCCCCAAGGGGACACTTGGGACTTTAGGGGTTAAGTAAGTAGTAGGGCCGGGATTGGTCCAACACTTTCCATTACAAGGTTATTATAATAAAGGAGGGTCACTTGCATTTATGACATTTGTATGGGATCTAAACTGGGACGGGCAATCAAAACTACTTTAAAGAGTGTTGCTTATTAGAAGATCTAGTGTAGTATTCCCTTTGTCTCAAATTAAGACCGGTGTTTCTTATCTAAATCAATACTCTCACTGTTCATGAGAGTCTAGGGTGATTTTTAGAAACCCCTATTTCCAACACATTGAAAATTCACAATTTATTCAATTCCCTGTCCAAAAAATGCATTTTGAGAGAATTTAGAATCCCCTTTCAAAGTCCAGTAAGCCTTCCCCCCCCCAATTTTTTTGGGGGAACCATGTTGGATTTCTTAATGGGTTGCTTTTAACCCTTGAACACTACAGTGGACGTTTTGTGTCTTCTAGACGACACAAAATCAAATTGTGTAGGACAAAATTGCAACTTTTCATCCTTGATATTAGAAGTGGAAAGGGAAGATCTTTTCTAGTACTTTGACTTCCAATGAGTATATTTGGCTTTTCAAAGTAGATGATGTCACATGGTATCAAAAATGCATGATTTCCATGGCCACCGGTCTGTCCTTCAAGGGTTAACTTCTAAATGCCGAAGGCCTCTTTTCAACTTCTAAAAATTTGCTCCAAGTTGAACAAAAAAAAACATTTGATAATTGTATCAATTTTTTTTTAATTGCAACCATACAAATTTAAACTAGACATGAAAGATATGACATTGGAAAAAAAAACTCAACAATATCACTTATGGATTGAAAGATTATAACGTTTAACCAAGAGGGTGTCAAAACTACAAAAAAGTTTCAATCCACTTTTTGCATGGTGAATCTAAAAAATTTGTTAATCAAATTACATGAGGTTATAAGGCCCAACATGTAGAACCATTCAATTTATAGCTTCTCAAAATCTACTCTACATTTTTCTTAAATGAATTTCTCATGCAATTTTGTCTCCAAGATCTAGTGTCATTTCCAAGGGCCCCTCAAAACTAGGAAAAATCAAGACATAGAGTACACTTGCACAAAATCTTGTATAGAAAATTCATAGTCATTTATTTTGTAGATTGGATTTTTGATGCTAAAACTAGACCGTAATAGGCATTTTCCAAGAATACAAACTACTAAATATAGCAAATTAGTTAGGTTTTCTTCAACTTCAAAGTTTTGTTGACACCACATTTGGGTGCCTTGGGTACTTAGGGCTACAGAGGTCCGAGACCCTAGCAGGAATATCCCCAAACTTTCATATCTGCTCTTCCTGCACCCCGCTCTTCTCATAGGCCAAGAATATTACACACACACCGCCCACACGCTGACCTGGAAGACCACCACGTGCCACCCCGCCATTGCTCCGCAATCCGCCCCCGAAGGCTCCACACTATCCACCCATATAAATTTCCAGATCTTGCATTCGCTTCCATTTGCAGGAGACTTGATGCGAAATTTCGACCGAAATGAGCATGACGACGTCCATCGCCACTTCGCTCCGCCCTTGCTCGCACGGAATCATCACGACCTCCAGAAACTCTCACGCCCCCCCTGCATTGGAGGTGCGAGCWAGGGCGGGAGGTTTGAAATCGGGCGGGTTGAGAGGCGTGGGGTTTGAAAATGGGCGGGGCAGCACCAGCAGTAGTTGGGCAATTRGCGGTGCGTTTCATAGCCGGATTCTGGGACACAGAAGGGCTKCTGTTGCGGTGCGAAGGCGGACGAATATTGTGGCGGAGGGGGAGAAGGAGGACGTTTTCGGAGGTTTTTATTCTGGCTATGGGTTTGAGATTTGAATTTTGGTCTTTTGCGGTGAATTAAGCTGAGTGTTCGCAATTGCTGAGTGCGTCTGGGGTGTTCGAGCTAGTTTGTAGTAGTAGAGTGTTAGGCATGTGCTGGATGTTTGTGATTGCGTTGTTCTATTTGAGACTAGGATGGTCGGATTTTTAGATTAGTGTTGCTAGCAATTTGAAGAGGATACTGAGGCACCAGAGAATGCATGATTTGGATAACATATGCGAAAATGATAAGGTTTCGAAGTTTTATTGGTAGTTGACCTAAAGTCGACATGTGTTCTGATGGTGCATTCTCGTCAATTGATTGTGCAAGACTTTGAGGTGCCACTGAATTTGATTTGCGGGGAATTAAGTTGTGCGTTCGCAATTGCTGTGTCCGGGGTGGTCGAGCTGGTTCCTAGAAGTCGAGTGTTGGGCATKTGTACGATGTTTGCAATTGCGTTTTACTTGTTTCTAGMATGGTCGRATTTTARAATAGTGCTGTTAGCARTTTGAAGAGGATTCTGACGCACCAGAGAATGTATTATCTGGATAGCRTATGCGAAAATGMTAAGGTTTTAWAGTAAATCGACYTGAGTTGTGATGGTGTACATTCTCATCAGCATCTACTGATTGTGCAAGATTTTGGGGTGTCACATTTAGGTAGGAGTGACTATTAAGTACCTGAACCTTTGAAGAAATTTCATAGTCATTTGGCCTCCAAGACTCTCAGTTCGTTGTATTWCTATTGAGCAATCGCCCTAGAGAACTTTGGTTTTGCAGAATTTGTGAGGAGTTGATCTGATTATTGCAATTTTGAACTGAAATCAGTCAGGAGAGGACGATATTGGGAATGTAGCGTTTTGGTAATTGGGTTACCGCATTGTGGTGCTCCTTTAGTCTACCTATTGTAGTGTACCTGACGTCGCATTGAGAAATCTTAACTTGTCCTCGATGTGCCCTTTTGCAGCGGCAGGCTTCATTGTGAAGGCTGGCAAGAATGCGTTGGATGCAGGCACTGACCTCGTTCCTGTACGTCTATCTTGACTTGAGCATAAGGAGCATCTGAAATTGTTCTSTGTTGTTTGGTGCAAATTTAAGAATACAAAGGCCTTTATGATGAACTTGCGTTAGAAGGTGATCCTGGTGAGCAAATATAAATCTGTCGGCATTGTATGTCTCATAACTGCAATTGAAGAAGAGTATTTGTTGATTCTTGCAGGATAACATACCTAGAAATRTTGCGCGTATTATTGTTGGAGTTGTGGGCGTGTCGGTGATAACATATGCTCTGCGGGCTCTCTTCTCGACAGCCCTCTTCATTTTCGTAAGAGTCTCATCAGTGAATACGACTTGCTTAACAATTSTGCGACTGATCGATTGATGCGTTGGTATTCTTAACTTAAAACATCATCCTAAAGTGAAGTTGTATCCATAACAATTACCTCTTTGGTGAATGTTCTTTGACGAATGATCCATTTCCGGAGGGCAGTTTCGCCAGTTCACTACAACTGCTGTCGATGAGAGATTTGTTTTGTTTGTGATAGCATTGGAGTCTATCAAATGAGATCAATGCTGTATAAGTAAACTGCTCCCGCTACAMCCTCTCAGCCTTTCTTGCTMTAGAGTCGATCATACTGTGGAAAGTATTCCAACACTTGGTCTGAGATCTGAGCCGCCTCATCTTTGACATTGTGTTAATCATCCATTTTGAAGACTCGACCTTGAATTTGAAGGATTCATTTAGGATTCCTCATTTAGTGTACCTTTGACAGTATGACATTCCTTGTGGTGATTACAGAAAAGCCTTGAGTTGATCAATGAGCAAGCTTACTAACTGATGGCTTGAACCTGAAACAGGCGATTGCAGGATTCAGTTACTTGGCCTACATTTACTTGAACAAGGACAGTGACTCGGGTACTGGCGGAGGTGGAGGGGGTGGCTCCTCCCGTAACACCGATGATTCACTCGACGAAGCCCGTCGTATTATGGATAAATACAAATAAGCTCTCTTGATGGAACCATCTCTGTCCAGAAAAGCGCTTGGTCGCAGTTGAGGTTCTCCTTTAAAATAACTCTATTAGCGGTCTTTGTATAAAGTGCATGAGGCAATGTATTTTAAATGAACAGGAGGTATTCTTCAATGAGAAAATCATTGACAATTGCCTTGAGGGTTAACTGTGCTGTGAATTTTAGCATGGTGATCTTCCAGTTCTGTAATACTCCTGAAACAAAGCAGCTTTCGTACCCCTTGTGTGCAATTCTGTGGAACGCTCTGTAGAAAATGCGCTAGATTTTGTTCAAGTTCCTCCAATAACCAGTCCCTGGAAAGTGCCACTTCTTGCTACTGTGCTTATTTGCTATTATTAGACTGGTCAAATTTTCATATTTTCTTGTTAGCATGTGAAAGGAGCTTCCAATGCACAAAAGATTGCAACATTTGGATATTATATGGAGAAGTTCCAAAGCATCGAAGTTTATTTTGTGGTTGTTTTAAAATCGTTTTTTCCACATAGGAGCATCTTGATTTTGGAGATGTACAAAGAGTGATAAGCACAATTTTTTTAGACAAGGTGTAGTTTGGGCACCCTTAACCTATAAATGATGTGGAGGCCATTTTTTCTTTGATGAATGAGAGAGCATCTTTCTGTGTAGCATAGAAGTGCAACTATTCATTCTCGGAATTAGGGGTGGAAAGGGAAGATCTTCCACAATAGTTTGACTTCCAATGTGTGCTTTTGAATTTTTTTAAACCAATGATTTCCATGGTCATTGACCATTGTTGTCTAAGGATTAAAGTCTAAGGTGTTGGTTTTGGCCTTTTGTGATTTTGGGGTAGGTCATAGCAAAGTCAAAATTTAGTACTTTACAAAAACCATTCAGTGGTTGTGAACATAGGAGATGAAATACATTCTCAGTCTCAACATGAATGTATTTCATTCTAACTCCAACTTTAGAGTTGCTTTATGCCTTGAAGCCCCATTGTTTGAGTTTATTGTAGTCATCATCCCTAGCACAGTAGTTTGTAATTGATAACTATTTAAATTCTATTCTTTGTACTTATGATTTATCTATTATATCAAATACACAATTTCACAATCCCTATCACAATTTTTGTTACAAAATCCTTCAAATTTTCATCTTAGAAAAAAATCATGCAATTATTTCATCTAACGTTTATGATGAAAACCTAGATTGCATTTTAATATTGTGAGTCATTCTTAGAAAAGAAAAAAACATCTATTTTTTGATATAGAACAACAAATGGATCAATCTAAATGAATGAATAAGATATCTACATCAATAATTTTGCATGACTATGGATATAATGTCATATACTCATCCAAACATTGATAAAGTTATCTCAAAGCAAGAGTCTTTAGATGAATGTGTACACACATTTTAATAAAGCATTCTTCCATGCAAAGACCTCATTGACAATCATATGCCAAGATTTTCTATTTACATGGTATTAACCCCTAAACTACGCAGAGGTCATTTCCTGGTCGATGAATGAAAGAGCATCTTTCTTTGTAGGACAGAAATGCAACTCTCCATCCTCAGAATTTGTGGTGGAAAGGGAAGATTCTCTACAGTGCTTTGACCTCCAACAATTGTTTTTGGATTTTTTTAGGCCAATGATTCCCACGGTTTTAGAAATGGATGATTTTCAGGGTCCCCCCGCGCTGTTCAAGGGTTAACCATGTTTACCAACAATATGGGTCATGTGCAACTCTTGTTGTTTCATCTTTCTCCCTCCACTCTCTAAGGTAGCAACACCCAAAAGAACCACTAGTTGTTTTTTGACACCTAAAAAACGACCTGAATCCAAGCGCAAGTGGACCCAAAGTAGATAGGTGGGGTCTCAAAAAGTTGTCACTCTTCAAAGAAGTGGCCAATCACCCGCTAGAGATCCAAGCTTAGAATGTATTGCTTTTGGGTGTTTTTGTGCCTACTTTGGTGTTAGTCTAGTGTCTAGAATAGTTGTCACTTGTAATGTCTTCTCCAAGGCACTTGTGGGACCTTAATTGAACGCACTCTTAACTCCTAAGAGAATAGCTTGCTAAATTTGGCAAGATAGCAATTTTAGGCTGGTACATATGACAAAGATTTCTATATTTTGGGGCCAAAATTTACTAGAAGGTAATTTATTAGAAGGACAAGGAATATCTTTCATGTGTACTAAAATTCAGGACATTTGGAAACATGAGTCAAAAGTTATGGCCTAATATGTTACTTGTTTATTACAACATTTCAACCATTGGAGCGGCTGGAGCGATGCGTAGTGCAGGAGCTTCAGAAGGAGACCAAATCGCACAAAGAGAGGTTGCACCAGAATCATCGTGTGAATAATATGCGCCATGCTATACTTGACGCCACGAACAAGCTTGTGAGTTTGTTATTACCTTTTTCTCTTCTCTCGCTATGGGCCGACTCTTTGATTTTCTCAGATTGCACCAATGTTTTCGTGCGTTCTTGGTGTAAACTGCTGATTTGTCTCACGGCCTTAAATTGCGTAATGGAGGAGGAGTCTGTAAAATTCCTCTTCTTGCTCAGCTCCTATGGATATGAAATTGAAATTCTATGCGATTTTTGACGCTTCACTAGAAGTCCAAGCTCAAGATTGGTTTATAGTTGTGATGTTAATTAGGTTTTCTGTGGTGCGGCCGTTCGTTCACTAGTGGTAAGTGTCAATACTGAGTTAAAATTGTTGCACGTATGTAGGTGGAGATTTATGCAGACAAGGACCATGCTCGAGAAGATGAAATTGCTGCTCTTGGTGGCCAAGGTGTTGGTCAGAATTACTTCACAWCGTTTTACGAGCGATTCAAAGAAGTACGTGAAGTTTTTGTTTRATTTGCCATTGCTTTTGGCATTTAGCCTTGTGCTTGAGAATGTTAGATTTTCTGGCGTCGTGATCGGTAGTACCGTCTCTGTTCATGTCTTAAACTCAGGCTCCTTTGGTAATCAGAAAATCACTGTAGAACGCACAATGCACCAGTGGAAAGTGCGACTTATGGTTTTAGGGTTTAGCTAGATCACTCCCAAGTATGCCATTAATTGAAATCACATAGATGTGCATACTCTGTGTATAATAGGAATTTGACTGTTGGTCTTTCGCAGGTAAGGGAGTACCATAGACGCCATCCTAATGTCCGGGAGGCTGTTACAGCGGATGATCCTGAAGAGTATCTCAAGGAAGAGCCTTACATCGACTTYAGTGGAGAGGTAGAGCCCTGGATCTCGCACTTCTGCTCGCTCACTCTCGCTCTSTCTCACCCCCTTCTCTGCAGTTTCTTGTAGAATATGCTGCCAGAAGTCGGTTTGGAGGCATACTCCTAACAAAGTCGTGTGATTGAATAGTTTTTCTTAGATCTATTTAGGAGCTTGTGCAATCAGTCTTGCGTCTGAGAAAGTCATCACAGCTTCAAGATCGCTGCGTGCTTTCCCGGTATACCGACTTAGGGTTGGGATCAGCGCATAATGTAACCGTCAATTTTGGTAGAATGAAGTTGGAGCCCTTGCTTTGGCAATGATAGCATGCAGTTTATGGCATTTGAGTATAACCTAATGCAGTCTCCGTCTTTTGAGAGTGCTTGAGTTTGTGATTGCATTCTATTCTGAAGATATMTATTTTATGTTCAGGAAGCGTATGGAAGATACTTGGATTTGCATGAGCTATACAATCAGTTCCTGAACTCCAAGTTTGGGCAGCCTACGGAGTACTCCGTTTTTCTAGACGAGTTTTCACAAACGCATAAAATCTCACGTGGTGTCAAGTTAACAAAGTAAGTCTTGTTCTTCTTTGTTGTTTCCCGTATTCCCTTGCAGTTTCGAACTTCCTGTTACCAGTCATTGTGCKCCTTGAATGAATAGGTCCGGAGCATGCTCTTAACTGTTTTCTGTGAATTGCAGACAGTACCAAGACTACTTAAAATCAATGACAGATTACCTACTTTCATTTTTTGAGCGTACTCAACCTCTACAAGACATAGATAAGATCTTCGCCAAGGTCAGTATGCATCACAATCAGCTGTTCTTTTGTCCCCAGTCGACGTTGTGATATCAGATTACTTCCATAGCAGTATTTGGATTTCACCTGATATGGATTTGCATAATTTTKCTCTTCTTTATTTTTTGTGCATCTTATGTGGAGGACGTCCAGCAGGTTCTATTCTTGAGTTACATATTTTCTATGCAGGTCGAAGCAGAGTTTGAGGAGAGATGKAATGCTGGAACTGTCCAAGGGTGGGAGGACAAGGGTATGGGAACTGAACAGACCTCCTCCAGGGGACAGCCGCTTATTGATGTTGACGATTACGATAGTGTCGAGGAGCTCATGGAGCTTGGTCCTGATCGCCTCAAAGAGGTACATTTTGCAGTGTCCTGGTACCTGAGATCAAGTAACTCAAGTCTTTTTAAAGTGTTATTTCGGTTTCAAGGTGTTCCAAATCCAAYTGTTGAATCACTAGTGAGCGTGCTTGGATGTGTGAGCTATGTACAAAGCTGCGGACAAATTAGAATGCTACCACTTCGAAATGTTGTGACCATCTTCTTTTAAAATGTACGCTGTAGTTTTTTGATACTGGTATACTTACTAACATAATTTGAGAGTTTTTCCAGGCTCTTGCAGCATTGGGATTAAAGACAGGTGGCACTGTTCAACAACGTGCAGAGCGTCTTTTTCTTACTAAGGTGAGTTTATCTTGCATTTAGTTGAGGAGATTTCTCAGGAAAATGGATAAACTTTAGGTTTCAGTATTTTTGCTCCTTTCTTGCTTAATGCAGTAGGAATTTTACCTTGGGCGATCATTGCTAGAAAACTGTCAATCTTTGTTTAAATTTTGATTCGTTTCATGTGGAGATCGTCTGGCACCTGAGTGAGTTTGAGGTTTGGAATTTGGGTGATAGGGAGTTGCGCTTGAAGACCTTGATCGTAAGCATTTTCCCAAGGGTTACCAAACCCCAAACTCAAAGAAGTCACAGAAGGAGATTGCACAGCAGGTTACTGCCTCTCATTCAGTTGCCTTGGCTGAGGTGAAGATGCAACGTCTATGTGAGCTTTTGCAGGAGGTATGCCCTTGTGACTTTGGCTGAACCTGCCTTGATTGAGCATGTCTTATCTGATTCTATATTTTGTGCCAACATATAAAAATTTTTGGAGTGGTTGCCAAGGTAACTAAATCTCGTAGTTTCTATTGTTAGGCTTGGTTTGGGAGGTGTTGTAAGCGTATTGTAAGCAATGGGTAATTTGTTTGATGCAGGCTATTGAAGAAACGAAGTCACATGTTGAGAAGAAACAAGCTCTAACTTATGAAGAGATGGAAGTTGAGCGGGAAGAGGTATTCTGTGTGATTATTTAATATTCAGTCCCATCGATTGATGTTGTCGCTCACTTACTGATCTAACTAAGCGGTCGATAACTTCACAGTTCAATAATAGCTATTCATCTTACTGCGAATTGTTTTTCCGTACTGACCAATGACTGTTGTGTTTCTTTGAACGTCTGTTTGAGAGCAGGAAGAAGTGGCTCAAGAGAGTGAGAGTGAAGACGAGGAGCAGGCGATCTATAATCCCTTGAAGCTGCCAATGGGATGGGATGGCAAACCTATTCCTTATTGGCTGTACAAACTGCATGGACTCGGTCAGGTAGGACATCCATATCGTCTTCCTATCAGAGAGTTCTCAAAGTTTTCTCTTTTTATTGAACTTACCAATATTTGGGCCTCGAATTTTTCATTCTATTTTTCAATCCATATTAYGTGGAGRTTTTGTAATGTACATGTCAAATTCTTGAATTCTCAAGGGTCACAAGCATTAYATGTACTTGCMGCTTCGTACTTGTTCCTTGATGATCAATCGCAGACATTCATTTTGATCCTGAAAGGTTACATTATGTTGCCTAGAGAGTAATATTAGATGTTTGAACGGACAGTTTTTTGCCTGGACTAATGATTATGCCGATTTACAGGAGTTCAAATGCGAGATATGTGGGAATTACAGTTACTGGGGTCGGCGGGCTTTTGAGCGACACTTTAAAGAGTGGAGACATCAGCATGGCATGCGATGCTTGCGCATTCCAAATACCAAAAATTTCCATGAGATTACATCAATCAAGGTATGATCGAATGTGATGTATCTCATTGCATGCGTTGCTATTTGTAGTTGTGTACTTTGTGCACAGCAATCCTTTTAGGAGTCTCCTTTTCACTCTACTGATTAGAATCTACAACTGCACCAACTGCACCAACTGCACCAATTGCTCTGAGGTTGAATGCAGTCCCTAAACGAGATTAACAAATATTTTTCGCTTAGTATAGCTCTTTCTTCGATTTCATGGCTCACSTAAGACCCTTCTKYGGTTCAAACGAATTTGAGATGSATKGTTACGCTTGGTCCTTTAYGCAACTTGTTTTGTGGTTACAGGATGCAAAAGCTCTGTGGGAGAGGATACAGGAGAGGCAAGGAGTGAACAAATGGCGCCCTGATCTAGAGGAAGAGTATGAAGATGTTGAAGGCAATGTCTACAACAAGAAGAATTACACTGATTTGCAACGACAAGGACTTATTTGAGTTACGTGTGAACAATCTTTCTTGGCACCTTAATTTATCCATCTGTCAACGCTTAAACGATCGCTRTCTGAAAGAATTGATAGCTACCCAGTGCTAGCTGATTGCTTGCTTTTCAGAAACCCTATGCACCGATTGGTGCTGCTGCAGGGCACACGATATTGTCAGCTGGAACTCTTGAATACCACGGACTCTCATCACAATGGTTCTCCTTGTCTAGTCCTTTCAAGGGATTCTGCGACTGCTGTAGTAGATCAGTAGATGAGCTTTAGTCGGAAGATCCACTATGTATCATCCAGTCGGTGATGACTGGTGATACATTCCACGACTTAATTGTCGTTTTGTTCTGRTCAGTTGTAGAGTTGATGGCATGTTACTGAAACTGAATTTCGAAGTATTTCTTGTCTCATCAGTCTTTGCAACAGCTGAGTTTTTTTTTTTTTTTTTGGCTCATTAAACAAGCTCTGGATTCAAAGTTTGGTGAAGGATTAACTAGCATAGTAAGTGATCGTATTGCCAGTATGCTTGTTCTGTCAAGTCTCTGCCCTGAGCCTACTCTTGTTCACTTCCCGATCTCCTGAAGACGGGGAAAATCCTTTGGTCTGAACACTTGTTGCAGGGACAGGAGCAGCTACTATCTTAGTCATACTCTAACGACAGCGTGCTTTTGGTGCTCATTTTGGTGCATTATTCACAAGAAGGATCCTAATGTTTTTACATGTCAATTTCAAGCCTTTTAGGTAGCTGGTTCTTAGTCAATCAATGCTGTCACCCATGTATGGGACAAGGRACCTCTGGGCAATGATRGGAATTCATTGAAAAYGTCAAAACATTTGGGGTCATCATGCAAGCGTGCTTGCAATAAATGATATGCTGGAATAATAGTATGGAATATCACATGCCATTTGAAGGGGGAGTGTCGGATGTCCTCCAAAAGGCCCTCAAGTGATAGAAAGGAGAACAAAAAGGACCATATTATGCACTCCATCATGGCACCACCCCACCCCACCCCCACCTCCCCAATCCAACATATTTGGTTTTTTGGTGTCATAAGAACAAATAACCACTGATTGCCAACCCTCCTTTTCAAGTCCAAATTGCACAACGGTTGTCGTTTGGGTACACACTTTCAAGTTTCAATAAAGGCATAAAATCAGTAGATTGCTTCATTGAAGGCTCCAAATGGTACGGTGGTCTTTGTTCAACTACAAATCTCAGCATTTGACAAGACCAAGAAAAGGTTGAACGACAAATTTTTTTTGCAAAGATAGCGTATTCCTCCCTCCATGGTGTAATGAAATGAGTTCGCGTGTAATGAAGGGAACCTTTTCCCATTGCAAGAAAGGGCCCCCGGCCTGCATAATCGCAGGTGGAGACAAGGAATTTGGGATGGCTGTAGCTAGGTGGACACAAAATGGAAAGCCATTGTTGATGTCACTTTTATAAGGCTCTGAAATTTTTTCCACATACTCTCAACCTAGAGTACTACAAGATCCTACGATTACATGTGTCAAAAAATGATATTTTTCAAAAATTTGGTACTTGTACTTTAAAAATGGCAGAAATGGCAGTTTTGAAGCATTTTTGGTGAGAACATAGTCAAGGAACTTTAGTGGTTAACAAACTTCTACTGCAAGATCAGTACCTAATGATGAGATGCACAGACTCAGTACCTCTGTTTGTAATCACTCCGCCATTTTGACAGTCACTCAGGGAGGTAACTGAAAGTGGTTGACATAAGCATATGATGTAACTTAAGTCAGTAATCAGCAGTTCATGCTCTCACACACAAGTTGGAATCTACAAATCTTTTGAGTTCTGATAACGTACTGAAGCCTTGAGCACTTGTTTCTTACATGCTCGTCCGTCAAGTCAACTACCCTCATGTCTGGTACTTTATATGCTTTTAAAAATAAAATAAAAAAATTTACATCAATTTGTACTTTCCACAGTGCCAGCCAGAGATGGTCTGATGGACAGCCGTTGGGCAAGTGAACCCTGTGACTGACTGACTGACTGACTGGGCAACTTGTGCGTTTTGCTTAACTTATTATCAACTTAGTTACGGTCTTACTTACGGCAATCCTGACAAATTGGAGCGCTAGCGTTCAATGATTCCAAAGTCGCCATCTCATTCCCCTTTCTGTCAATGACATGAAGGACAATTTGAGGTACAATCGGACAAACAAACAAACAAACAATTTGTTCGTCAACCGAAGAATAATAAGGGTATTTGCTTTTGATCAGTTTGGGTGGCAAGCTAAGCCATGCTGCTGGTGACAAAGAAAGCAAAACATGGACGCATTAGTGTGCATTATGGTAGACTGCTCTTGAAGCGACCATTTAAGAGCTGATTGTGTTTTCAGGGAAGCTGAACTCTTTGAAACGATTTTCAGTAAATTTTCGTAGGAAGAAATAAGGAATTGGCATCTATCCCAAGTCGTTTCATTTTTTTGGACCTTCAAGGAATTAATTACAAATTTTTGAAGTTGTAATGAAGTGGCCACCTCTTGAAATGTACATTGTTGGTATGTTGAAGAAAGCGAAATGTACCTCTGTATCATGATCACTTTTAGAGCATGGGTGCTTTTAAGAGTAGACTACCTTTCACGGAATCCGAAATGGCATATAAAGGACGGGTTCAAGGAGGAAAAAAAAAAAGACTACAATAATATCTTCAATGTGAGCGGAAAATTTGAGACACGTATTCAACATGCGTTTTCTTCAAAATCGCCACGCAACACATGGATATTGTATGCAAAAGTTAGGAGGGAACAAAGTTTGGTTCGGAAATAGTTTTTTCCACATAGGTACATCGTTGATTTTGGAGGCAGTGTACACATAGTGAAGATGGCAGTTAACCCTAAGCGCTCAAACGACCATTTTTTGGTCGCTGCCCAACTTCAGGCAGAATTTTTGGGCAGAAAAAAACTTTTTTTTGAATTTTTTTTTTTTTTTCCTTGAAAATTTTGGGTTGTCTTCTAGCATTTATATTCAAAACTAAGATCGCTACGGTCAAAAAAAATCATAAGAGAAATAGCACAATGTGTTTAGAATTTTCTAGTGTTGAAAAACTTACTATTTGAGGAACGAATTGAAATTTTTATGACCAGATCTTATGCATTTTTTTACAAATCAATAGAAACCACTATTTTGACCAATCAAAAAAAAATTCAAGTGTTAAGGATAAAAATTGTATTTTTGGTGAATTTTTGAAGTTATATCTTCAAAATTCATTTGAAGAGAATCTGAAAATAATTTTATAATTTTGACCATACGGATATCTTCTACTTTTTGTATTTCACATAAACTACTTTGATGCAAACTTCAAAAAAGTTATAGAATTTATATTTTATAACACATTTGTGTTTTGTCCAAACCCCTTGGGCTTTTAGGGGTTAAGCAGTAAATTTACATTTAGTGGCACACTTGGAGGGGGGACACCTTACTACCGAGGTGAAAACATCCAAAAACATCAAAGTAAAAAATTTAGCATAGTTGGAGGCACCATTTTCTAGAAAAAACATAACAATTTTTTTTTGTAGTATTAGCAATTGCAAATTATGAATTTCCAAAAAAACATGTATCTTTTGGATAAGACATGTGATTATTTATGAATTTTCAAAGTGGAATCTCCCTTGAGAAGCCATTGTGCTCATCACAATGAGCAATGAGGTGAAAAGAGGCAAACTTGATGTTCCAGATTGTATTGATTTGAGTTTAGAGAAAATTCCCCTATCTTACAAGTTTTGTCAATCTTTTGAAAATCAAAGCCGTTCATGTCCGTCAAATACTGATCTTGGCCGTCCAAATATGGATACAAAATAGCAAAATTCTTTAATCATGTCCTGTTCGATCTGGCCACCACAGCTAGCTGTGATGGAATTGAATTGAATTGGTCAATTCCAACCCAGTTCCTTGAATGGTCAAAAATTGTCAACTACGCCTTGAATCGGTGCGATTCTATTTATGATGGGCTCCAGAATTTATGACATGTCATTAGCAGAATGTTCCAAGAAAAACATTAGGATTGGCATCAATTTTCGATTCAGGCGAACACTTTGGAAACCGCCAAAGGTGTGGAATTTCACCGGTTTAACAAAGTTGATGATTGGATTTGATGCTAACAGTTGTTGCATTRGCATAATTTCACAAAATCGGTGCATATTCAGAATAGGGATCTCAGCTTAATTAATTGGGACCGGGAGTAGTCTCAGACTCTGAGAGCTTTAAGCTACAAACAGTGATTTGAGAAATTCATCTGAAATCTCCACAAGTTTTAAGAGTTCACGGGCGGGGTAATGAAACTGAGTGAGTGGAACAATTAAGATGGTAAACTCCGTTTCATTTCTCCATCGAAAACTCTTTAAAATCCTAACTTGTGCTCAAAACTATCCCAAATCTTACATTATTTTCAGGGCTATGTAGGCAGTTTCAGTTGGCCAACTAAAACCTCATTTGATCGAGGATTTTGAGAGTGCAAGCACTTTAATTGAAGCTTTCAGCGTTTGGAGTCACTCACATTGAAACTTTCCAAAACAACGACTACGACGTACGTTGCTGAAGGAGCCCTAAAGTTTTCAGCTATCAAGTCCACGCCAGCGAGTTCAGCACAGGCCTAACTAGAGGGAGTTTAGAGCGCCTGCATACTAATACTAGTTAACCACAGTGGGAGCATGCACGACAACGTTTTTAAACGTTATTGACACTCGTTCAGATTGACACATATACATACCCATCCATCATCTTCAGCGTAACTCAAGTCAGTTTCGTCAAATTCGCTATTTTCTGTTACTTTTGGGCGGCCTAAACCCCAAATCTTTTCCAGACAGTCCTAGTTTGTGGCCTAAAATTAGACCTTTCTCACCTGAAATGACACCTTTACGAAGATATTTGTCACAATTTTTGACTTGCGGAATATCGCCAATTTAACGAAGTTAACGTTATCAACTACATATTACTTAAAAGTGAAGAATTAACAACGCCGTGACGTCCCTCTCTCCGTTGTCCAGTCATGGGTTCAAAGCTTACAGACTCAGACACGTACAAATTGTACACAATTCATTAAGGCCTGCAGATAAGAATGACATTCTATCCAGATTAACAGCTCACTATCCAATCCATCCACTGTGATCGTGAATCTTCCGGCTGCTTGTCGTCGAGCCAGCCAGCCGACCCAACTAGCAGCAACGAAATTTCCGTATATTTGCCTTCGTTAGAGGACACCATACGTACACCCGGCCAGGCTTACCCCCGGCCAAGTGCAACGCATGACCGTTTGCCAATTGCAACTTTGGAAGGGACCGCCAGGGGCCACTTGCAATTGGGGACTTGCAATTCGAGGCGGTCCCTAGCTGCTGGCCAGGCCAGCAGTACGTCGTGATGAGCTCGACAGGAGATCGAGACAAACTGACTGACTTGCTTTTGGGCCCCTAATTTTGAATGATCCAGTGAGGCAGTGGCCCTAGCGAGGTAGCTAGCTCCTGTAGCTCTCACGGAATGATAAGTTAGCTAGCCACTGTAGAATAATTATCACTACTGTTGGCTCACCTGCATTGATATATACAATATCTACCAAAGTTATTCCTCAAGAGACTTTTGAATTTGTCTTGTCTGGAATGATATATCCTGATAGACTGTCCAAGTGATCGATAGTGTGGCCAATTGCCATGACTCACGCATTCAATATGGCGTCTGCCTAGCTAGCTAGCTCTTCTTTTCATGGTCGGACGTGTTGCGGTCGTCATTACTTCGGCTTGCTCGCTCGCCCCCTCGAGGGAAAGAGCACCGCATATACAAAGGCTCTGAAGAAAGAAAGCACGCTGAGCGTCACCGGCTTCACCGGCTCCAGCTCTAATAACTTTCCGCCTTCATTCCCAGGAAGCTACATGCATGCTCTCGGCATGCGATTTTAAGTAAGTGCGGACGCCTAATCTCGACTCTGGAAAGGGAAGGGAAGCTAGCTACTCTCCTTTACGATCTCATCCTAACTAAATTTTCCCGATTGGTATGGTGCAGATACAGACAACCCCAGGTGGTTCAGTATCCTTTCACAAGGGAGTTAAGCTTATTATTAATTACCTTCTCATTTGAACCAATATTAATACCACAGGTCTGCTAACTAACTGTTCTAAGTGAGCCTGCCGTTTCGGCGTTTCCTGACCATGATGTTAACTAACTCTACTACAGTTAGTTACTGTAACTCTCTTGTGGTTAGTGAGGAAATTCGTGTCACTACGTTACAGATTGTAGTTTTGGTGCAAATACGTGCACTGTACAACACAGGCAGCTCATATCAATCCCCGGTGTTAAAATTCCCGGTGAGTGTCACTTTTGCGGTTTTGCCTGTGTGTATACACTGGGGAACACCGGGAAAAGTGACACTC
>VACF01002391.1:0-115412 GCA_006891605.1 Pleurozium schreberi | reverse complement strand
TGAAATTTTCCTAGAAACACATTTGGAGGTCAAATGTGATTTCTAAACCTACTCAAATGAAAAAATGTCAGCCTATAAAGTACTTCAAAATTAGCATACACATACATTGGTGAAAGAAAATATCATTTAATTGACTCATTGTGTTTGAAAAATGGATTTGAAATGTCAAAAAATAGTTGAAGAAAATACATCCATGATTGAACCTCCTACTAAAATGCTTCTCAGTCACTCAAAACTTCTTGGATTGATATGAAATTTTAGCCACACAAACTAGACTAGTATGCACAACTTTTACAACAAAACTTCTTAGAAACCAACATTGTATGAAGAAGATATAAGCCTCCAAAGTTCATTATAATCCAAAAATCTCTAGATTTTGAACATCGAATTGCTCCCAAAAATTCAAAACAACTTGGCTTGACATAAATGTTTTACTACAATAACTAGACTTCAAGGGTAACATAACCCAACAAATCTGATTGAAAACAAAGATTTGATGAAGGAGATACAAGCCCTCGAAGTTGCAACCATCAAATGCAATTTGGTGAACTCAAAAAGAACCTGTGTACTTCGATTGGATCCCAAAACATCTGTAAATCTTGGATTGACTTGAAATCTTACCACACAAAGCAGAAGAAAGAGCGCAAATTTACTGACAAGTTTTATTGAATTTGGACATCGGATGCAAAAGTTACAACACTTTGAATTGGACTTTTAGACTATGAGGACGCTTTTAGTCCCTGGTGGCGTTTAGGTGTTAATCCTCTATATGGAATTTTGTATGGAAAGAGGAGATCTTCTTTAATACTTTGACTTCAAATAAGTTCTTTGGATTTTTTTAATTCCAATTGTTCCCACTGTTTTAGAAATGATGATTTCTATAGGGATCCTGTTTTTCTAGGGTTAAGGTCTTAAAACCATCAGAAAATGTGATAATTGTAGAAATATTGTATCTATCTTACGGTAGAAAAATAACTATTTTATGGATATGTTCATTTTTAATTTTGTAAATTAAGAGCAGCGAGTCTTAAGTATGGTTAGCATACACTCGTTGTCAGAAGTATTTACGTACTTCAAAAATTGCCATTATTAATTGAAAAATTAGATTTTTTTTCAACAAGTTTTTGGAGATATTGAAGTGCAAATAAGGCACTTGTAAAATTTTAAATTTTTTTAAATTAAATTTTTTTTTTCAATAATTTGTAATGCAATCAAATTCATAATTGAAAAAAACCCTTCTTATAATGGAGGCAACCCATTTCTGATCAAATAAGCAATTATGCATATTTGGAGCGCAAGTTTTTTGAATGAGGACTTTTTCCCATGTACAACAATAGAGTTTGGAAGGATTGTATATTTTTCCAAAATCTCACTACATACAATGAAATTATTATGGATTTTTTAGTGGAAGATTCTCTTCAACCTATAATGGTGATATAGACTTTTCTATTTCTGACCATAGGCCAATTGCAAAATCAACCAAAGTTTGATTGCAATATTGAGAGCCTTGCAACCAATCATAATAAGCCACAACTACTCTCGGAAATGCGCCATAATTTCATGAAAAGACAATAGTCTATAGATTGGAAATGGGGTGTGATCGAAAATGGGTTGCCTCCCTCAAAGATTTTTTTTCAAGATTCGTTAGCAAGCAGAAAAAATTCTTTAAAAAATTTGATAAGAACTTTAAGAATTTTTAATTTTATGGATTTACAATATTACTACGTAGTAACTAGCTAAAATGTAACTCGTAGTATTTAAGATTTTTACAATTCACTTCAAAATACTTCAATGCTTTTTGAAAATTACTATATAAGTATTTTATACATTTGAGTTATTCGTAAAGTACTCTAAACCGGGGTTTAAACCCATGAGTTTTGTGAAAAAGCCGGTTGAGTTTAAATCATGAAATTTGGATACAGCATGTATCTATGTACCTCCTTCCTAGAAGTCTAATTTTTTTCCAATCGAGTGCTTGAATCAACAATTATGTTGCCTTAAACTTTTTGGGCAGCTTCGGGCAGCATGTGCAAAGCTCTTCCTATGATTTTGAAATTGGCATGTATGTAGCTTACAAGATGAAAATATCCCAATAAATAACCATGTGTAGTATAAAAATCTCATTCTAGAAAAAGTTAGAGTTTCTAGGCTTTGTCATGCAAGGTTGGAAAAAACTTTTTCATCTAACTTTAGATGTTATAATCTTTCAATCTGTGCGGTTGAATTTTTTGAAATTTTCTCCACACATTCCCAAAGAAGTCTAGTACAAATTCACACAGTTTGAAAAAAATACTTTTTTTCTTCATTTTTTTCTTGCTGCCCTAAAAAATGCCAGTCTTTGACAATTTCTCCTCAAAATGTGCCTCGGTCCTTAGGGGTTAATGTATAGATTTTATCTTGTGRGCTACCTTTGTTCTCTTCAATTATCTTAACATGGAACATATGAACTAAGGAACATGCTACATAAATGGTACTTTATCTTGCAAGTTACCTTCATTCTCTTTATTTTCTTCTTTTATTTTAATTTGGAGTCACAATTGAGTACCCAAGGCAAGACGCTAAGAGCATTCCCACCGTAACACGCTCAAGGTTTGACACTCTTCAAATGTGGATGAAAAGCAATAAGGACCCTTCACAATATGCTCTTCACACTCAATCCTCCCGTGTCAAGGAATGGCCCTTGAAATCACTATACATCCTAAGTTGAGTTGCTTTATCCTTTATTCTATTTGATGAGTGGTCTTTCAATTATTTATAAGCCGTGTTTGGTGAGCACTGGTAAGGGACAAGGAAATTGAGGGCCCTTCAAAATTAGACGGAAAGTTTGAGCGTGCCAAGTTGGGCGTCTAACGGTGGCCATGCTCTAAATCCTGCGTTCAAAATGGAACCAACAGGTTGAATTTCGTGTTCTCCAAGGTAAAAAAAAACTATCTTGTGCCATTTAAGTTCTATGTTATTCACTTCTCCCAAATAATTTGGCAGGGGTGAACCGACCCCCTTGCTCGGCCACTCCAAGTCATTCCAAGGTGCAAGTGAAGTAAAAGGACCCCTATTTAATGCTTGGGCACCTCTCCTAGCTAATTTGGGACCTTTGATTGCAAATGTGAATTCAAAATTTGCAAATTTTATCATGCATGGAAAATAAAAAATTTCAGAGGTTTCCCGGGCGAGCAAGGGGTCAGTTCAACCCGGCCAATAATTTGGGGTCTCATATTGCAAATATAAATTCAAACTTTGCAAATTTGAGCAAATAAAAAATTCTTGCATGCAATTTCCTAAAGGTAAATTCACTCCCTGCTGGTCCCACTTTGAATGGAGGATATAGCGTCCTCAGTACGGACCCAAGCCGCCCTCCCTAAAAACAAGCCCCAATACAGTCCCACTTGTTGAAATGAGCAGTCCAGTAAGAGAATCATTGCATGGTCTTTTCTCTGAAAGAGAACCTCCGGAGCAGCCCAATGGGATGAGGACACGTACCATATCGTTGAATCATTACGCGTATGTGCGAAAGTGAGCAGAAATAGGGGATCGAGGACAAAATTAATTATAATAACCCCGAGGGCCCTCTAAGGTAGTACATTAACTGATAGTGAATTTAGGTTGAAGAAAGTTGCTCTAAAAGTCATCAAAGACAACAAAAATTTCTACAAACACTGTACTTTTCATTTGTACACATGGAGGTTCGTGAGTCCGAACTGCACCAATAACTAATTCAAAAGTAGTGCATTCTTGTAGAGTAACAATAAATATTTATATAGTGTGGGAATGTCAAGAAATTAGTGAGGCACAACCAAATTTCACTATTTAGTGTAGATATACACAATAGTATCATCATCCGCTCAATGACATCTACACTAAATAGGGGTATTAAAGGGACCAAACAACTAAAGGAAAACTGTAGATATTTGGAACATGATGTACAACCTCCGGACACTTTTGTAACTATTGATGTACCATAAAGATAAATATTTATATAGTGCAAAATGTCAATTAATTAGTACGGGTCTCCTTAACACCCCTATTTAGTGTAGAAATCACCCTACATCCAAGCGGAAGTGGACCTAGAGTACCTAGGTGGGGTTCCAAGAAGTTGTCACTCTTCAAAGAAATGGCCAATCACCTATGTGTGATCCAAGTTTAGAGCATGTCGCTTTTGGTTGTTTTTATGCCCACTTTGAAAAATAGTCTAGTGTATACAATAGTTGCATCTACAAATTTCTTTCCTAAAATTTGTATTATATTCATACAAACTTGTAAAAATATGAAACCTAAATTTTCTCTCTCTATGCACCGTCAAGATCGTCAAGATCAAGAGATCCAGGGTAAGTGTCACATTTAGGTGCTTCTACCTTAGCTGGAGAGCTTCTTAGCAGCTCTCCTTCAGTCGCAAGAGAGTCCAGCCAATGACTTATTCTTCCCGTTGTTGAAATTCTTCACACTCCACGTCTAGCCGGCGTCATCACCCTTTCTGCGAACCKCACTCAACGGCTCGAGTCCGTCTCCTTTCTGCCAACCTCACCCGACTTTTCGCAAAGGGATGAGTGAGTGAGCTCCGTCATGCTAAACTAGGGTAACGTGGAGATGCAAGTTCTCCGACACCTTACCTCGCAACGACATTGAACGCGCTTTCCATTCAAATGTAGACGTGCCATAGCTAGCGCACGGTTACGTACGCGAAGGTAGCATCCGCGTTCGACGACATCACAATTCAAGGTCCAACTTCAACACCGTTACTCACACTATGAAACAGATTTGATTCCTCTCTCTGTTTATCAATCAACGTCACTTGCATCAAATGTTGGCTTACTGCTCAGTCTCGATTTGATTCGCTGCTTATTTGTTGCACCTGCACCGAATATATATCTGCTTATTGCTTTAATTCCACTACAGATTTCTCTCTCGCTCATACTGCAAAACTATGGTTATTGCTCTCAGACACGTACGTCGTTGGAACTCAGTCTGTGTAGTTGAGTGAAGTCCTCTTAGATTTCTGTGAGTTCTGTGGACAAATTTCTGTCGCTAGAAGAAGGACAATCAGATTTGGTTGAAAAATATACCAAGCGTGAATCGAAGGCTCGTACAGTGCTTCTAATTCCTCCGTCGATGTGTTGATCGACACCAGACGCGTGCACGTGATTAACTTCAGCCAGTACGTGCGGATCAATAMAGAGTTTGAGGCAATCGTATCGAACATCCCGAGAACGTACATTCTGCGGATCGACTTGAGGTGCTTGGAGAATTTCGCAAGAATGGCGATGGTAAAGGGCGTGCAGGCTTCCTCCTCCGTCCTCGCGCTTTGTAGTCTTTGCCTGTCGATGGATATGCAAGCGGTGAACGCGGTTTGGAGGAGCTTGGCGGGAATATTTGAGCGACTTGCTCGGGAGGAAACTCAAGCATTTTATTATTGACTAAATCGCATGAGGCAAATATTCAAACTTCAGTCATGTAGTTCAATTAACTTCTGACATATATGTATATATAGTTGCTGAAATTCATTAGCTGATACTAGCTTGCTGCAGAAAAATTATCACTACTGTTCGTTAATTTGCCATGGTATGCAAGAGCTGCGCTAATGATCTTCTCTGATGCTGAGTGACCTTCACCTGGAAAGATCGAATGCGAGCCTTGGCTTCCTAGTTTCTTTATTGTTCTTCACAATGCACTTGTGCATTTCGTGTCTGAGAATTGTTAATAATTTTATATATATCCACAAATTCTGTCCGTTTTCTTTCTGCTACTCGGGATTCTTGCTTGATGATACTCTGCATAAGTCTCTAAGTAAGTCATGATTAATTCGTGTATCATCTGGAGTTTACATTCAATTTCCGAAGAAGACTTGCATTTGTATAAGAAATGAATTTCGCATCATTTATGGCCGTGACTCTTTCAAAAGCTCGCAGTGCATCAACAGTTGTACCAGTGGCACTCTAGGAATGAAATTCTTGAGCATAACTGAATGCATGATCTTGGTGTGACCTGTCCAATAGACCCGTTACATTTGCTATCTTAAATTGCAGTGTCCTCTGTTGGAACAGGCTCTCCGACTAGCTGTCTCCTTCCAGAAAAGGCTCGCCATGACGTTGTGTTCTTTTTTCGAAACTGTTCGTCAAGAAACTAGCTCTACACAACGCTCTGCTCTGTTTAACCCTGTAAGAAATCATCAATTTTGATACCATGGGAATCACTAGTTTAAAAAAATTCAAAAGTACTCATTGAAAGTCGAAGTACTATAGAAGACTTTCCCTTTCCACCCCTATTTCTGTGGATGAAAAGTTGAACTTTTGTGTTGTACAATTTGATTCTCTGTCATTCATTAGATGCAAAACGTCCGCCTTGTCATTCAAGAATTAACCCCTAAACGACACCGAGGCTATTTTCTAGTCGATGAATGAGAGAGCATCTTTTTGTGTAGGACAAAAGTGCAACTATTCATTCTCGGATTTAGGAGGTGGGATGGGAAGATCTTCTAACTAAAGAAGTTTGATTTCCAATGCTTGCTTTTGAATATTTTGAAACCAATGATTCTGACAGTATCAAAATTCATGATTTTCATGGTGACCTGCCCGACCTTTAAGGGTTGAGAGGATTAAGTTACTTTGTCAATGTTGTTCCTAATAATGTTCTAGGAATGACCTGAAACCCTAAAAAACATTTTCTTGTTTGATGCTGAATGATGACCTTTGATTCTGATTAAAACTGCATCTGATTTTAGAACAAAGACAAGTTTAACAATGGATTGACATTCACTTGAAAATTCATCACTGTCTCTCACTTTCCAAAATACGAGCATCAAAGAATATGCTTTAATTTCTTGAGAAATTTCTATGGTACTGTAGTCCTCGGCACAGTCCTCGATGCAGGAAATTAACCCCGCCTAAACACCCCGGGGACTATTAAAGTGTCCTCATATAGTTTCAAGTCCAATTCAAAGTGCTGTGACTTTTGCATCTAATGTCCGAATTGGATAAAACTTGTTGAGAAGTTTGTGCTCTCTCTTTTAGTTTGTCTAGTAAACTTTTCAGATCAATACAAGATATATTGGTTCCTTGAAAGCCAATCAAAGTTCACATGTTCAATTTGACTTCACCAAACTGCATTTGATGGTCGCAACTTTAGGGGATTGTATCTCCTTCATTAAATGTTTGTCTTCAATAAAATATGTTGGGTGATGTTTCCCTTGAAGTCTAGTTATTGTGGTAAGATTTTCATGTCAATCCAAGTTGTTTTGAATGTTTAGGAGTAATTCAAAGTTCAAAATCCCAATATTTTTAGAATAAAGTGAACTTGGACTGCTTGTTTCTTCTTCTCCATACTTGTAACGTCTGTTTCCAATATAAAAAAATTTGGAAAATTTGGGCATACTAATCTATATTTTTGGCTAAAATTTTATTTAGTCCAAGAAGTTACGAGTGATTGAGAAGCATTATAGTAGAAGGAGATTTAGTCTTATATGTGTTTTTTGCAACTTTCCTTGCTATTTTTTGACATTTCAAATCCATTTCACAAACACAACGAGTGAATTGAATGATACTTTTTTTCACCAAATGAATGTGTTTGTATGTTGTTTTTTAATCACTTTATAGCTTCAAGTTTTTTCATTTGAGTAGGTTTAGAAATTGAATTTCACCTCTAAATATGTTGCTAAGAAAATTTCTACATCCTTTTTCAACATTAAAACACTATAATCTTGCAATCTACATTGCCAAATCACTCCTAATTCTATTCATGTCATCTTCAACATGTACACTATAAGTTTGTATAGTTGAGATTTCTATACCTTAGTGACAATTAGATCTATACCACTTTAGAAGCAATGATGTCTTTAAATCTGAAATGGCCTTTGGCTTTTAGGGGTTAAATCCACTCTTTACTACAGTTTGGCACATCAAAAGCATGCTACTATTTGTAACTTGCCGTTGGCATGTCACTCACGAGTAGGGTTTACATATAGGGCAATGCTAGGGGAGGACATTTTGCAATGTAGAGGGCCGACAAGTAGGGTGTAGTCCAATGAAAAGGCCCTTTTTATATTGCAAACTGCCCAACAAATAGAGACATTGCCTAATGTAAATGGAAGCCAAGAAACATTTAGAAAGGAAATCTATCCTTTAAATCAGGCTGTTTGTTTGTTTTGTTTTGTTTTGTTTTGTTTGTTTGTTTGTTACGTTGAGATCTCCCGGACCGTGTGTCCCCCGGTGGCGTGCTTGGTACCGTCGGAAAGCCCTCGGCGAGGAGGGGTGCACGGGCTTTGTTTCGTGGCGTTCCGACCTATGGGGTGAAAGTTATTGATTTTTGAGTTATTTTTGGTTTGAAAAAAATTAGAAAATTACTTTTACTTTTTTTTTGCCTGTGGCAACGGCACAGGGCACACTAGTAGGGGATGAAAATTGCATGCAAGATGAACTTGAAAAAGTTATAATACCTGATTATATGGGCAAAATCGTGTAATCTGCATTATGACCAGATTGTGTCTAATTACAGACAAGAACCCACCCGTGAAACACAGGGGCAATTTGTTGGCTGTGATTAATTAGAATTGGGTTCCATTTCTTAGTCACGATCCTAAGGGCATCTCCACTCTTTCCCTAGGAACTATCTTGCCAAATGGCTTTTGGCATGCACAAAGTCTTCTTCCGCATTTAGAAGACTGCGAGTTCCCAGGCTGTGGGAACACATTTGGAAACTCTGGGAACTATGCCACGTAGGAAATCTAACGTGGCACAGAGATTGCCACGTCAGATAACACTAATCAATTAATTATTTTAATTAATTATTAATTATTTAAAAAATAAATTTTTGAATTTAAAAAAAATAGTTATCAGTTTCTTTATACTTTCTAAGATTTCTGAATTTTTTTTTTAAATCAAAATTTCAGACCAATAGTCATTGGTTCCCAGCGTAGGGAACAGTTTTGGGGAACAGCCCCAAAACAATCTCTTGCGGGGCTGAAAAAACATCTAATGGGCTTCACCGACAAATAGTTCCCCACTCATTCTCCCCATCTCTCTAGGAACTTTGCATTCTCATTGGTGGGAGTTACAATAGTTGTCAAACTATTCTAAAAGGGAGACAAAAACATGATAAGACAAGGAGAATCCAAGCTTGAAGAAGAGGTGAGCGAGCCCTGGAGGATTTCGAGTTGATGAGTTATTTGGGAAGGGCTAGGATGTTTTTTTGGAATTTATCTGAGGATTTGGTGGGGGACATTTTGGAGGGTATACTCAACAACAAGATGTCCCGGGGCTCCCCCAGTGCAAGAGTGGAGATGCTCTAATACACATGATTCGAATACAGTTGAACTGTAGCTGGCACTGCGACATGCAGATTTCCAGAGTGGAAAGACAATGTTCCTGAAACCTGAAACAAAACCGCCACTTGCATCTGAAACGGTCTCAATGGTGACGCAATTTTCTGAAACGGCACGTGGCAAGAGACAAGACAGCTGGAACCTCAAAWGTAAACCCACTGTACAGTAGATCCCCTACGCCGCGGCCACGGCCGGTATAGAAGACAAACCTTTGCAATTAGTGTTTTGAGAACAAGGCATGGAAATGGTCTATCACAAGTGAGCCTGTACGATTGCTTTCACTTACAGGACCGTTGCAATTGCATGGACCACATTTCAATTGCAACATCACGTAAGCAAAGCCACCGTTGTCCCTGCGAAACGTGATTAATCAATGTCGTTCCGCAGCTAAATCACACTGAGAATCAATACTAAGCAACAATCTCAATTAATTGGCAGCCTGGAATCGATCGAAACAAAGCGGTGTTGATATCGATGAAGTTTGTGTTCTCATTCAATTCTCACAATTTTTCGAATTCGATTTCGATTACAATTGCCAAACACGTACTTAATCTTTTCATTCGATTCTGTTTTGTAAGTCTGTAAGTGCGAGTACAACGATGTATGGACGCCGGCCTATGACCCAAGTGTCATGTTGCTGGATTAGAAATTGTAGAACGAGAATGTTCCGATTACCCATGACCCAGAAACAGAGTTTCATTGTTCAATTTCTATGAATCCGATCGATATCATGGCTGTACAGTACAGTTCAGTACTGAGCTCAATTTCGTAAGGATTTTGAAACGGCTCTAATTAAGGACTGAGCAACAGAGGACTAACCGGAATGGCACAAACCCATTTGAAATCAGCAAACGCAACGTGAATCCATGCCACTTAAAATCGTGTTTGGGCGCGCGCAGGGCGACGTTCGTGCGTGCGTGCCGAGCGAAAGGCATAGCCTGCGGTAGTAACTTAACTGGCAAGAATGGGAGCCTGGCTGGCTTGTTGAGCAAGATTTCTATCGCGCATGTCGGTTTGTCTTGCTTCACGAAATTACAAAGCACCGAACTTAATGGGATGCTTTGCAAGTAAAAGTAGGTTCGTTCAGCGTCTTTCCCTTCCCCAAACTTCTTTAGCCACGTTGTACGCAACTGAAGAGAGCAACGAAGAGACGTCACAGTACTGGATCCTGTTGCTTTGTTGGTGCGAAGTCAATTTGACCGTGGTTGCTAGAAAGGTCCATTGCTTGCTTGCTAGGTCAATGGCATGGCTTCTGTTTGTTTTTGTTTTTGTTTTTGGCTTTTTATCGATCAAGGAATAAAATTGGCTTCTGGGTTTGATGGTCCAGACTACTGCAGAGCCCAAACGAATGAGCTAGAAAGCTGAACGCCCAAGCAATGATTATCTCTCTTTCCCTTAGCTACAGAATGATGAGAACCTGACTGGCTCAATCGTCGCGACTCGCGACTCCTTCGAAAAGACCCAAAACCTTCAGAAAACAGGAAGTGTAGCGGTTCTCATCTCAGTCGTCACCACTCTGTTGACTCAAATTTCGGGTTGGAAACGCAGCTTCAGCCGAAAATTCAACCCAGGAAATCGAGTCGTAACAAGAGGGCCAACCGTTTTGACAGGAAGCTCGCGAATAGAACTTCGCATTTTATCGACTTCGGAAGAAGCACCGCGCATCCTTACCAGTGGGAGCGAGAAAGGATCAACGAGCCGACGCTCAAGGCCATGACATCGGGTCACGAGTGTATGTACAACGGTAAGCTCACGACGACTTGTCATATGTTTGCGAGGAAATTCAGTCCGGGGACTCTAGAGCCCTTGTTGGAGCTTGCTGCTACAAGCTTCGGCATTCCGTAAACTGGGTCCTTCCTTCCTCGCCCCCATCCAACAACCTTGTGTATATCATTCTTCCCACTTTATTTTTTTCTTAATCCCTTCTGTAACTTAGGTGTCCATTTGTGCATCATTCTAATTCTAGGGATTAATAATTGTAGAAATCGAACAGATAGTCAACACAAAGTCATGGTGACAATCTGCACGGATAGGATGATTTATTTTCTGAGAGTTAATAAGAGCTTTGCAGTGGTGACGTACCTCTCTTGAAGAATACCGGTAGTTCACATGGAAACTATTTCGGTGTAAAATTGTATCATAGATTCAAAAGACAGTGACTTTCTCTGACTGGGTTCATAATAAGTGAACCGAATGTCCCCGATGTGTGCGTAATGCACATAATTCATAATTCACCAAGTTATCAAAGCTTGGATTAGGAAATTGCTTTCTCACAACGCAAGACTTTTCTCCTAAATGATGGATTTTCCAAACTGGCAGGGTGGAGGTATCTGTCCACCATCACTGTCACACGAGGTCAAGACCTTGCTTCTCTCAAACATTGGAATAGATATAACCTGAAGAAACTGGATATTACAAATGAGTATGAGAATCTAAAACGAAACACTTACAGAGAGCTGGATAATTGGATTGTATCTCGTACAAAAGGAGCCTTGTCCCAAATTAGTTGTGGCTGTACTGCTGCCCCGAGTGTCCCTGCCACTCATCTCGATTTTGTCGCTCATCAGAGGTAGCGTACATTGGTTTGGGTTGACATTCGGAGGTCAAAAATGAAAGATTTTTTCAGACTGATGTTTCAGTAAAATTGAAATACCTGTACGGGTATTCTATAATGATAGAACGACATTAGGGGACAAATAGACTTCTCCAAAAGAACATCATTCGTGTACAGGTCCATGTCCACACATCAAGTASAGGATACAAGTGACTACTATTCTTCCACTACAATTGACAAGTTACCATGCGGCAGTGATGTGGGTAGCTCACTTTCCATTGAAGATCACTCGAGTGGCAAAATTGTTTGAGAATAGTGTGATGCGCGCACATGTGGGGTTAAACCAGTAACGTACTCTCTAAATCCACAAGCACTGAGCTGATCAAAATTAAAGTTGCACTGAGCTGAATGATGTGCCCACAAATTGCTGGAACATGGATGACAAATAGAGTTGAAATTTTCAGACGCGAATCATGTATYAAGATTRAATGGTAAGAAGTGTGGTAAGAATGCATCTCCCCATGGAATGACTACTGGTCAACAGATATTAGCTGCACAAGTACTAGTAAATGAGTACTAGCATRTAGTAYTAGTGCATTAAGTGAACACACCAAAGGGAGACTCAAATGCTACACCTCAGCAAYGAAGGTGCAAAAATGATGAGGGTCACCTTTCTTTTCAACAAATCGTCCCAAATGTAAAAGACRGTAGTTTACAAATCTAATTCTTCAACGTGGTTTGGATGAGCATCCGTGTTACCACGTAAGGGTCAACGTTGGCAGCTGGTCTGCGGTCTTCCAAGTAACCCTTGCCCTCCAGYGACACTCCCAGCGGAATTCGGATGGATGCTCCTCTGTCAGCCACTCCGGACTTGAAGGTAGTGATGTTGGCAGTCTCGTGCATGCCTGRAAAAGAAAAAAKAACTAYGCATTAGCAAGATATAAACAGTTTTGAAACGAAGAGATCGACATTTTCTAGAAAGCCATATGTAGAGATTTTGACATRGTTTAATAAACATTTTCTCACAGCAGATTCAGAAAAATAAAATRGTGACGTAATTCATAACATTCTAGAGGAAGTTGGAAGACCGTCAATCTAAATCATGAAAGGCTCATGAGCAACCATGAGAGTGATGGAGAGAACAGTGGACAGATGAGAGAACAATGAAATGGCCAAGAGAGAACGAAAGAAAACATGCAGGATTCAAGAACGTATCMCTTTGTGCAAAAGAAAGGACCTTTGGGCACAAAAAGACACATCCTTTGTTCAGAATGGCAACTCGGTATAAAGGATATCACGCTCAACCCACTCTAGTGACATTGCCCCCAGGATAAATGGGCTTCTACATGCACTCACACCAGTGTTCACAGTTGGACATACAGAAGTTGTCCAAATCATGCGTACACTCATTAACCTTTACTMTGACCTCCAAAATGAAACTTTAGAATATCCAGTAGCAAAGTTGTCAAAAATTCGAAACTGTGTCACTCAAAAAACTTGACACCCAAGAATAAAGAGCTGTGAGTGTACATTCATCATGACACAGAGGATAGACAGGAAAGTGCAATTACAGAGTGGGAGTTTAGTGCATGCACCTACGACACGACAACCTCCTTGCCAAGTTTAGCSAAAAACAATTGGGACCCAAAGCGGGAAGGGAGTTTGAGTATACAAAAAGAACGTGCAAGATGAGAGAGAGAGGAATGAGTAAGTAGTACCAGTGAGGCGCTTCTCATTGCCGAATCCGTATTGGGCGATGTGCTCGCTGTGCTTCTTAGAGAGCTTCTCGATAGCTGCATGAATGGCCTTGATGCCGCCCTCTGCGCGCATGGACTTGGTGGAGTAGTTGGTGTGGGCTCCTGCGCCGTTCCAGTCGCCCTCCATGGGCTTCGGCTCGAAGGTGCACGTGATGCCGAAGTCCTCGCCCAGGCGGTGCAGCAGCCAGCGAGCCAGCATCACGTGGTCGCCCACTTCTAGAGGCCCCGCGGGGCCGATCTGAAATTCCCACTGCCCAGGCATAACCTCGGCGTTGATCCCGCTGATCTTCAAACCAGACTTGATGCACGCGTCCAAGTGCGCCTCCACCAGCGGACGCCCGTAGACGGACTCCAAGCCCACACCGCAGTAGAAAGGCCCTTGAGGGTGAGGGAAGCCGCCCTCCGGCCACCCGTAGACCTGCGTTTCAGACAGTCAGTCTCGTGCTGATGCAGAGCGAAATGTAACACCCTTTCAGTTAAAAAATCAAACACCACCAGGATCTAGAAACTGAAAATTTATTGCAGCAAATTGCTTTTCTTTKCTTTTCAAGTTTATTGCAGCAAATTGAACATTGAAGAGTTGAGTTTTGGGCCAAGGTTCTCTACTTCCCCTCAGCATTCCTTCYCTTCTGTTTACTAAGAAACACGTCCATGTCTTCAAGAATAATGTGACGAACCAGCCCCAAGCTACAGTAATGTCATAATCATATCAATTATAATATAAGCAGCATTTTATTGATCATATTTCAATATAATTCCGATACTATTTTGTTAAAATAATCTTTAGATTATGCTCAACATGAGATTTGAACTCAATCGTGTTTTGATATGAGGATATCAATCTTCGACGTTCGGTTTTGAGAGCCTTCCCAATACAGAATTTGGTTCTGCGTTCTGTGCAACCTACACTGATTTGCTCTATTAATGGGTGAGACATACATTTACTTAAGCAACAAGTGCAGGCTGAAATCCTACTGCATTGTACATGGGTCAACAAGATTACTTTTTGTAGTGCCACCAATTTAGGATAAATAGGATAATTCAGGGCAGCTGTGTACCTTGCAGGCCTTGTTGAACATSGTGTACTCCTGCTCGAAGCCGAAGAGGGTCTCCTCGTCCAAGACGTCGGGAGAGATCAGGTCCGCGATCTTCCTGCGCGTGTTGGTTTCGTGGGGCGTGCTATCGGGGTTCAAGACCTCGCACAGCAGCAGCACGGCGTCACCCCCGCGAATGGGGTCCGGGCAGCTGAACACCGGGTTCAGAATGCAGTCGGAGAATCGCCCCTCGGCTTGGCCAGTGCTGGAAAACGTGGCAACACACAAATGTCAGCACTCTTTCTACACTTTCAGCTTACGTTGTAAAAGGTTGAAAAAACAAGTATTTTTTCCTTTTCCTCCCACAAATGAAACAAAAGAGTTTTATTGCAGAATAAAGAGAACACGGAAAACCTAGGGCAATGAAGGAACAAGGAAACCGAGCGTTATGAAGAAACAAGTCTCAGTGCTCGCCTTAGTGGCCGCCAAAAGCAGGTGAAATCTGCTTTTAGTGGCCACTACACCAGCACTGTCAAGCTTGGGATGACAGGATATCCTACACATTGATTGGTGCAAAATCATTTTTATTTGGATCAACTTATTTGTTTAATGTCAACTTTACACTCATCAAGGTAACAAGATTTCACTCTACATTCATCCTATTAGTAAATGTGACACATTTCTTACAAAAAAACACTATTTATAAAATATATAAATTAGTTCGGGAAATGTATAAATAAAGCCTTTAGTGTTTGGCAAATCCAGATTCGCAAATACTACCACCGCATCTTCTAGTTTTGTGGTGACACTAATATTGCAGTCCCACTCACAGGATAAGTCATGGTGACTAACCACCTCTTCACATTTGGCAGAGACGCTATTATTGCACCTCCAGTGATAAGGATAAATCTGTCCCTCTTTGAGGTGGATTGGAAACTCGTTACCTCAATTGTAATCATAAGGTTCATAAGTGCATCGGATTATTCTAAGCTTGTTATCTGAGCCGTAATATTGGTTCAACGTTTGGCCATCAAAGGCAGGTGACACATGCTTCTGACAGCCACTAAAGGAACACTAATTAATTGAAAACTTGTTGGCTCAAATTCTTTATTGTAGGATAGGCAAGGCCCCTGTAGTAATGAGAAGGGCCAGGCTCTCAGTTCATACTCTAGAAATGTAGCAAGTGTGACCGGGTGTGGTCCCGGAGGTGTGGCTTACCTGGAGCCATCGAAGGACCACTGAGGGAAGTCCAGAGATCCGGCCTTGATTGGCTTTTGGAGAACCTTGGTCTTGGACCGCATTTCATTGAAGCGGATTCCCTTCTGACCCTCCTGTCCGTCCATCCAGATGTACTCTACCTTCTGGGCCAATGCCATGACCTTGAAAACGCCACCCTGCCAAAACATCACCCAATGAAACCTCAACTTATATTTTCTTCACATGTGTACTCAGACTTTGTGCGTCTTTTTGAGGAGCAAAGCTGACTAAGCTCATTTGGGAAGGGGCAAGAAAGGTTTTCATTGGTTTATTTTTCTATAACTTTAAAAACAAAATTTAAGCCTGTTAACGGTTCAACTGGTTTTTGGGGTTAACCCTTAAATGACGCTGGGATGAATGGCAAAGAATTTTTCCTTGTAGGACAGAAATGCAATCATTCATCCTCGGTATTAGGGGTGGAAAGGGGAGATCTTCTACAATACTTTAACTTCCAATGAATATATTTATCAAAGTAGATGATGTCACACGGTATCAAAATGCATGATTTTCACAGCCACCAGTTCGTCCTTCAAGGGTTAACCCTAGAAGGACGCGGGGTCCTTGTGGAAATCATCATTCCTTTAACCGTGGGAATAATTGATAATAAATAATTCAAAAGAACTCATTTGAAGTCAAAGTACTATAAAAATCTCCCCTTTCCACACAAAATTTTGAGGATGAATACTTTCACTTTTCTCTCACACGGAACTGTAATCTAACATCCATTGGACACTAAACATCCGCACCGTCGTTCTTCGGTAAAATTAGGGTTTTGGTGAAGACGGAAATCAAGGGCAGATTTTGCTTTGCTTTTTCAAAACTATTAAATTTGCTTCGTACCTTAATACTTTATAGCATTGCCCCCCACCAGGGTAGAAGCATCCAAATGTATTATGGTTTGTTTATGGGCACCTAGAATAAGGGATGGGGTGAATTGACCCCCTAGCTCGGCCATTCAGAAAATCCCTGAATTTTTATATTTTCCACACGTGATAGAATTTGCAAATTCTGAGTTCATATTTGCAATTATCTTGGAGAGGTGTAAATTCATCAAGCCCAAAATGGGGGGCTTTTTATTATACTTGCACCCCTGAAGTGACTTGGAGTGGCCGAGCTAGGGGGCCAGTTCACCCCGGCTAGAATAAGCCTTAAAGTGAGGCGCAATTGGATCCACACTAGACATGCAGGGTGCAAGAAGTTGTCACGATGATGCGGGCGAATTCCGTGTTGGCCAATCTTTTGCAAGTGATCCAAACTTAGGGTTTTTTTATTTTGGTTGTTTGGAAGCTTATTTGTCTGTTGGTCTATAGTTCACAATAGGTGGAGCTACCCAATTGTTTTCAAAAAAATTTATTATATTCATACAAGCTCAAAAAAATACGAAAACAAATTTGTTGGTTTTTTAACCCCTAAAGTCCCAAGGCCATTTTTCTGTCAAAAACCACTGAAAACTGTCATTTTTGTTGCATTCATCCAAAAAAACAAAAAATGATTTTTTCTTGAAATCCAACCATAGGATCTTGTACTTCACTTGTCTTAGATCATGTGGTAAAAATTTCATGAAGTTTGACCATATGGATTGGAAGATATTAGCTTGTCTTTCAAGGAAAATTTATTGAAAAATATTTCAAGGTGTATCACCTCCCTAAAATTCAGTTCCAACCCTTAGATGGTCCACTTATGGACCTCCTACCTTACGTCGAACTTAGCAATTTCACTCTAGCAAACTCCTCTTCTCTCTCTTTTAGCTTCATCATAGAGCCTCTTCTTCTCTCCTACGGCAGAGGTTGGCTACCAAAGGGTGGAAGAAATTGCCTCCAACAAATTCCACAAAATTTGCAAAGCAATTTGGGGTGGAGCCAACGTTATTACATCTGACATTTGATCCTACCTTCATTAGTGATCATGTGCGCAAGCCTACTGTCAAACAAAATATGGAGAGGACAAAATAGTTTGGGCAAGGAAGGAAGAGGGCATTTGTCCACACAAAGCTAGCGAGCTTCCACCATGACCTTGAATATTTGCAACTTCTACAACGTTCCTTTCCGACTCCTATAGTGCTCCTATTTCTATGTACCCTCATAGTTGAAGCTTCCGACTAAGATAGTTCCAAAACAAAGGTGCATAGAAGCCTTGAGTAGACATGGTAGGTTGGCATCAAAAGTTCAAAATTTGGAGAGCTTGAGCTACCGTGTTTTGCTGATAAAGGAATTATTTTTTAACGTCTAAAGTTCTTTCATCTTCAAAGGCCCAAAACTGCCTCAAAACAAAATCAAGGCTAAAATCTTCTTATACACACGCATACAAGCATACATACATACACACATACATACATACATTTCTTTGATAAATGAAGTTGCAAATAATGTTAGATCTACAGTGCTTGATGTAGAACAAGAAATCATAATTGACGCATGTGATGCTAATATGAACAGAGTTAATTCATTAGTAGATGTCTCAAATAAAAGATTAATATACAAAATGAGAGTTGTTTCAAAAATGAATGTTCATGGAACCATTTTGCAAGATCATGATGCTTGGGTTTCTAAAAAAAGTATTTTTAACTCTTCCCCAGTGGTTAGATTTCATCTTCAAATTGTTTATCTAAAAATGTGTAAATCCTTCAACTTATAGCTCTTCATAATATATTGAAGAAATAACTTGAGAATACATACAAAAAGTTTATGGAATTGAAAACTTCCAATTCCATTGGTTGTAATCTTGTAATAATCAATCTACACACTATGATTAAATGTTTTTTTAAAAGTATTGATATTTGAGTTAGACAAAGGATTTGGCAAAGTTTATTTTAGAATAGAGATTCCATATCCTACCTACAAATTAAAGCTCCTCATAACTTTTAATTCATTAATCAAAATAGAATGATACAAAGTTTTCAACATATAAATAAATCTAAAAAAACAATTTCAAATTTATGTTGCTTAAAAAAGTGTTTTCTTTAGTAGTCCAGACTGTCCACATTGAATAAGAAACTACATATAATACACACTCTGGAAAACTAGCCCAGACAAGACATCACCTTGAATGAAAGCTTCCACCTTCAAGAAGTCTTGATATTCTCAATTCTCTTCAAAAATCAACCAAAACTTTAGACATACGCGTCCAAACTATAYCTTCGTCAACATCTCTTTCAGTACTCTTGCCGACCATCGCCGTCAGTAATAATTTCCTTGAAACTAGCTCCCCCTGGTATCATAGGCAACACATGTTCTTGATGGGGGACGATGACATCCAGGAGATATGGTCCTGGAGTTTCAAGCATCTTGGCAATAGCATCCCTCAAATCTTCTCTCCGTGTGACACGGGCCGAAGATACCTTGCAACCCTCAGCAATCTTGCAGAAGTCAGGATAGATTTCAGCTTCAGCCTCAGGATCTCCCAAATAGGTGTGAGCTCGGTTCGCCTTGTAAAATCGATCTTCCCACTGCACCACCATTCCCAAATGTTGATTGTTCAAGATCATTATCTTAACTGGCAACTTCTCCACATGTATCGTTGCAAGCTCTTGGATGTTCATGATGAAACTCCCATCTCCGTCAATATCGATAACAGGGACATCAGGATGTGTAGCGGCGGCACCAAGAGCGGCCGGCAAACCAAAACCCATGGCTCCAAGTCCACCCGAGGTGAGCCACCTCCGTGGTTGCTCATACTCGAACCATTGTGCAGCCCACATTTGATGTTGCCCTACACCAGTCGAAATAATRGCATTGCCTCCTGTCATCTCGCACAAGGTCTGGATGGCAAACTGCGGGACGATCACCTGGTTATCAAATTTAGGGAACTTCATGGGCCACTTCAACTTGACCCCATCGAGCTCCGCTCGCCAGCTTGAGAAGTCTGGCCTTGTGGCTGGACCCTCCCTGATGAGCYTGTTGAGCCCGGCAAGAGCCAGCTGCACATCCGCACAGATGGACACATGAGGTTGCTTGTTCTTTCCTATCTCAGCAGGGTCGATATCAATGTGCACAATACTGGCTCGGGATGCAAACGACTCCAACTTCCCAGTCACACGATCATCAAATCGCACGCCGAAGGCCAAAAGCATGTCCGCCGAGTCGATAGCGTAATTAGCATACACACTTCCATGCATCCCCAGCATCGACAGAAACCTCTCGTCCGATGCAGGGAAAGTCCCCAGACCCATCAAAGTCGACGTCACTGGAATGCCCGTGAGCTCAACAAATTCTCGAAGCTCCTTACTGGCGTGTAAGCATCCACCACCAGAGTAGATTACAGGCTTCTTCGCTGTAGCGAGGAGACGAATGATCTGCTGCATCAAAGACACCTGTGGCGGGGGAGGGAGGCGGCTCAAATACGACTGCAGCTTCATTGGTTGATTCCATTCGGGAATCGCCAACTGCTGCTGAATATCCTTCGGGATATCAACCAGCACAGGACCCGGACGCCCTGAAGCAGCAAGGAAAAACGCCTCCCGAATGACGCGCGGTATATCATCCACATTCATCACCAAGTAATTGTGCTTGGTAATGGAGCGTGTCACCTCCACRATGGGCGTTTCTTGAAACGCGTCAGTGCCGATAAATCTCCGCGGCACTTGACCAGTGATGGCCACCAACGGAACGCTGTCCAGTAACGCATCCGCCAACCCGGTCACCAGATTGGTGGCGCCCGGCCCTGACGTCGCAATGCAGACTCCCACGCGACCCGAGGATTTGGCGTACCCTTCCGCAGCAAAAATCTCACCCTGCTCATGTCTGCAGAGCACATTCCTAATAACCGTAGACCTYGTGAGCGCCTGATGAATCTCCATCGAAGCACCGCCGGGGTAAGCGAATGTAGTACGCACGCCCTCCCTCTCCAAAGCCTCCACGAGAATGTCWGAGCCTTTCCGAGGCTCATCCGCGGCATACCTGGAAACGAAATTCTTCGGCAACGGTGCAGTCAAGGATTTGCCACTGCTGATTCGGGATTCAATCGCGTCGGGAGGAGCCACGTCAGCTTCCTTCACCGCCACGGATCCCATATTCGCCATTCCTCTCTCTTCACTTAACACGGCGCTAGGGCCGGCGGCTCGGCTGCTGCTCGCATTCCGCCTCGGGGCACCGTGCTTCACCACCGCTGCACCTTGAAAAAAGAACCCGCTCTTGAGCTCGGCACTTGTAACCAATTTTTGCGACGCCGGCATCTTCGCGATCGCCCTCGATGAAGCTCCATCGCCACTCCGGCTGCTCGCGTATTCCGGTTTCACCAGCGCAGCCGCAGTTTGCACTGCCCCCGCTCTACAGGCCTGTGCCATCGTTCTCACCCCGTCCGCACCAAAACCCTAGCCGACGCCCCACCACGAGAACCTCCTCGTACCGTCAGAAACTCCTACCAAGCAGATTCCTCTTGAAACCTTCACAACCAAAACACAMAAAAACAAYACAATTTAGCTCCAACACAACAATGCCACTACAAATTCTTCAACCWTATAAAACACCAAAACATCCCAACATTCCTCAAAAATCGCTCAAAAACTGCTCAAAATGCACCAAAACTTGCGCTCCAAGAAACAAGCAAGCTACGAAACAGATGTACAGCATTTGCAAAAGGAATAAAGCGGAATTCGCAGAGCAGAAATCATCGGACCTCAGTAAAACGGTGCAAGCGGTGGCGACGACACTGAGCTGAGCTCYTGAATTCTGCAGCAGAGAGATGACTACCGTATATGAGGAGAATGGGGCAACAGTTGGATAGTGACGAATGAAGAAAGCTCCATTACGACTATGATCTACTAAATTCTGTTGATGAAATCTCAGGGAATCTTCAGTATCCGACATTCTAGCTCCTCACTGGCTTGCTCACAAGCCACTTCATCCATTCAATCTGGATGTTMKTCGTTAGAATCTTYAGATGTTTACTGCAGGCTTTTGTAAATTACTGTGGGTGTGCAGACTACTGTGGTTACAGTACTGGAGAACTGTATGCTTGGGTAGCAAGTTTGGGTCATTTAATAAGAAGTGAATACGGTCAATTGCATGTCAGATGTAACCTACCCTACATGAAGGTCAGATTCGGCTTAAATTAAGTCGGTTTGGTATTTTGTTTTTTAAAAAGGTGCCACAGGTCATCTTGTGAATGGTATGGAACTCAAAAATCTGACGTGGAAATTCAATTTCAGCACTAGAGTGCCAAATCAGACCTTCAGGCACGGCAGAATGTAAGTTTACATATTTATTCCATTGATTGGTAATGGGATCTGGGTTTTTTTGTAAAAATTTGGAATATATGACRATACAATAATAATGTAGACCAACAATTATAGTGTTATATGTTATCAATACTCAATTAGATGGATGTAACTAATTCCTTGAAGGTCCCAAAAATATGAAACAACTTTGGTTACATGCCAATTCCTTTTCTCTTCCTATGAAAATTTACTGAAATTTGTTTCAAGGAGTTTAGCTTCCCTKAAAACACAATCAGCTCTTAAATGGTTGCTATGAGACGTTACAAGGCCTCTTATTAGTAGCTTTTTGGGCAACAACTGAGGGGCAACAAGATTGACAGACACCCTTACGTAATCATGGTGCTTGTTAGCGCACTTCACATAAATACCACTCCTACTGAATGGAAATCTTCACATTTGATGGTGTTAACCTCTAAAGGACCAAGGTCATTTTTTTCAAAAATACACACTCAAAATTGCCAATTTTGTTGCATTCATCCAAGAAAAAAAATTTCTTAAGAATCTAATGATAGGATCTTGTACTTTACTTGTCTAAGATCATGTGATAAAAAATTTATGAAGTTTGACCATACAGATTGAAAAATATTGGCATTCTAAGTTGAAAAATCAAGTTCTCTTGAGCATTGACCTGCAATTTTAGATGTCTTTTACCACCATTTGTGGAAACATTTTGCACTATGGACATTGAATTTAAAATGATTTGTGTTGAAGAATCAAGTTGAAAGTCTAGGAAAAAAAATTTGAAGAATAAAAACTTGGTTTTCATTCTTTAAAAAATTGTCAAGTAGAAACAGGTTCAAAATTGAAAACAAAAACAATTTGTTAATAGCTCTAAGAGGGCATCGACACTCAATAATCTCAATGGTGAGATTGTTCTAGCAAGAAAACTCAACCTTGTCAAACAATGTTTTTTGAAAAATTGTGAAAATTGCATTCAAAAATGAATCCTACAAGTTATTTTTTCAAGAGGATGCTCAAATTGCCCAGAAAACAAGATTATTCATATCCTTCACATTACTAATCCAAATAGAATGAATCAAAGCTTCACATGTAGATCAAAATAAGATTTGTAAGGAATTTTGTTTTTAAGAATTTAATTTTAAGTTCATGTGGATTTTTTTCCTACCCAATGACATGAAAATTATGCTTAAGATAGCATAACTTTTGTTCTTGGGCACCAATTGAAATAAAAATTATATTACCATGAAGATAATAGGTTTTTTTAGCTGATGACAAAGTTTCAAAAAAATTCATCAAAAATGAAGATCATAGGTACCTGCACAAATTTCTCAAAGTCCTCTTAGGGGACTCTTGGTTGTTTAGGGGTTAAAGTAGAAGCACCCATTAGCGCACATGTTCCCATTCGTGTATCCAAGACTCACCTAATTGTGTCCCTAGACTTTGATTAATGTGTCCTCCAAATGCTAAAATTTGATTGGTTGACACATTTGAAGGACACATCTTTAACTTTGATTTGCTAAGTACTGATTTTTGCAAATTTTAGATTTAGGTTCACCTATGGGACAGATTCAGTGGTCTTGGCAGCTTGCATTTTGAAAAATTATCAAATTACATACAACATCCTAAAATCTATTTATTTAATGTTCATGAATTTCACTCACTTATACTACAAAAATACTATTTCGAGGAAATCAAAGGTACCTCTAGCTATGCTAAATTGTTTATATTGACGGTTTAGGGTGCTTCCACCTTAGTTCTTTGAAATTCTTGGTAAGACTCTGGTTGAAGAACAGCTCTTCATAGGTGTTATCTGCCTACCATGTAAAATGCCAACTAGGCTTGGTATATAGCAAAGAGCTTAATTATGTTTGAATCTTGTACATTTAATATCATGTTTAATAGTTTCAACAATGGGAGATAGCACCAAGTGTGAACAAAATCTCATGTATGTTACAAAATTTCACCTGCTTTGAGATCTTCAAAGAGAAATGTTAGATGTTACGGAGTATGTGTGAGAAATCTTTTACATCCTATTTATGATATGTATAGAGGGTCATCAATATTTGTTCCATTCCATGAATTTGCAACTAAAGTGCACCATGCATTGTGCATAAATGAATTGTGCTTGGACATTAACATATTTTCTCTATTCTACCTTAGTTGGTGTAGGGTAGTGAAGACCATCTAGGATCATTGTAAGGTAGGAGGTTTGTAGTACGCATGTGCTTTAAAAGTGCTCTTTAACATAGATGTACATAGCAACTTCTTCAATGTTTTAATTGCATTTGTCAATGTTCAAATGGCAAGCAAACCAAGGGATGGACACTTTTAGAGTCTTCTGAGAAATCACTTTTAGAATCTTTCAATTTCAAAAGTCAGACATAATCCACAAAAATGAAACAACTTGGATTAGATGCCAATTTCATACATCATTTAAGAAGGATTTACTTGAAAAATATTTCTAGAAGACTAATTTTCCAAAATTGAAAATTAGGTGTTAAATGGTTATGTTATAAACCTTCAATTGTCCAAGATGAAGACTATCTTCTTATTAAGGAATGTAGTTGAGGGAAGCAACAATCTACAATTGACACAAGGACTTCTAGAGAGTGACCATTGATTAATTTTAAGAAGTTTGAATTGAATAAACAATTCTTACCTATTAATATGTCTATTTTTATATTCATAGATATTTACACTTAGCCAAAATGAATGAAAGATGCCTTCAATTGTTTGGACTAGAACACTACATAATACACATAAATCCTACCTTTATTGAGTTAAATTGCATCCTTATAATAGATAGTGGATGCAACAAAATTGTATCCTATATTGTATTTGTAGTGGGATACTAATATAATTATCTATTTGTAAATTGAAAAAGGTACCTCCATTCTCTCCATCATTTCATATAATTCTATATAATTCTATATATCACTTTTCCTAATAGGATGGCCTTCTCTTTTATTTAAGAATGTCATTCTTGTATATGGATCTTGATGAGACCATTATTTTTTTATATTTACTTTGTAATCAAGTAAATCTATCAATTTAATTGATACCACCAATTTTGGTGAATTTCCACAACATTTACTATTTCTTGCCTTGATAGCCAAAATACAATTTATGGTAATTCAACAAAATTTCATCAAAATTGTTATAAAAGCTAGCTAAACAATCTCATTTATTTTTTTAATCTTCTAGTACTTGACCTAAAGATAATAAGTGTACTTTTGAAAATTTGTAATAAATAACTAAAACTCCTCTAGGATATCTATATCATTTGTTCATATAGAACATTTTTTTTTCTTTCATTTGATATATGATATGGTTTTTCTCGAAGCTTCTTCAATCATTCCTAATTGAATGAAGTTTAGCTTTACAACATTTATCATTCACCCAATGGATAGTTGAGTACTTAGAGCAACCCCACCAGTGAGTTCCCTGTCCCTAAAAATTTAGGAAGAAGACCTCAAATACAGATAGAGATACAGAACCTTCACGGCACCAAGCTTTTCCACTTTTTGTATCCCTAAATTTTACCGAACTCTCCAAAAGTTGCGCCCTAGTTCTGTATCGTGAGCATTATTCGCAGGATTCGCCATGTTTCTTCTGTATATGAGGTCTTGAAATAAAGTAGGGAAAGGGATACAAAAGACCTGGTGGGAATGGTCTTAGGGGTTAAAGTTCCCACAAGCTTCATTGTTGTTGGACTAGAATTTTGATTGAAATCCAGCTTTTCTACCCTAATGGCAACATAGATTTGCCCTGTCAAGCCTTAAAAACCCTGGAACAAAGATATATGTAAATTTGAGACTTTTTTTGCAAAATAAATTATAGCTTCAGTAGGATCTAGATGTTAAATAATCATTTTTCTAAGTTTTTATTTGCTTCCCATCTTTACATGAATTCATTCACAACCTTGTACAATGCTAATGAAGCACCAAGTGACCATGCTAGTCACATGATTGAAGAATAGACAAAATTGCTTTTTTAACACTTGGATGTACTTCATCCATTGCCTAAACCTCCATCACTAATTAAGCTCTCAAAACATTCATAATGCACATAGTGAATGTTGGCTTTGGAGGGGATTAATGCGTGTTGCTGAATAAGTTTACATGCCATTATAATTTTACCATTGCYACTCATATTAAAAAGTCATTATAAACATTATTAGTAAGGATATTCCACCTTAGTAAAAAGTCGTAATTGCATGTACGTYCATTTCGTAACAAGCACTAAGATGGGAGGTCCTTTAAGCGACCATTTAAAAGTTGGTAATAAATTTGAAGAGGGTAGACTTCTTGAAATATCAATTAGTAAAGTTTCTATTATAAGACAAATGAAATTGGTGTATAACCCAAAGTCATTTCATATTTTTTGGAGCTTTGTGAAATTAGTTATAAATTTTTGATATTGAAACGCAGCAATCACCAAAAGAGTCTACGTCCTGAAATGTACGCAGCGAGTACATTCCTGGTGCAATGAGAAAGCAAATGTACCTCTGCGTTAGAGGACGCTTTTAGAGCCGGCGTGCTTCATGGATAGGTCAAATCGGTGTAGATGATGGAAATGCTGGCCTGCTCTTGTCCATCCAATCCCCGAAACACAATCGCGTCGGTCCAAGTTCCCCGTTGCAAAAATTCTCCCAGCAAAGCACTGCCATTCCTCGGCTCCGCTTAGTCCCCATTCAATTGCAGCTTTCACTTGTTGCTTSTAGGACTACAACTTTAGTTTCATCGCAATTTCTCCTTGCCTGGCCTAACGTTGAGAACATTGCTCGCAGTTCAAAGTTCGCCCAAAAGTTTTGAGAAGAAAGCTTGATCCGAATCAATTGTAGCATTYACTTGTTCTTGTAGGAGCACAGCTTTCTTATCATCGAAATCGATCTCTTCTTGCCTGGAGTACTCTTTCAAACGGAAGTTCAAAGTACACAGAAAAGTTTTGGGAAGAAATCTGGCGGAATATTCTTTCACTTCCTCTTGCAGACTAGGATTTGAGGTTCGCATTGCGAAGCTTCGGGATTTTTGGCAATCCTGAAGCTCGCCGGGTTGAATTCTGTTGTGTCCACTGTTACGTGCATTGGAGCATTCATTCCAGAAATATCAATTGGTGCCGTGGAGCTGCTGGAGCGGTGATTCTAGGGTCAAAGTTTTGACGAGGATTTTGAACTTTGGTTTTGAAATTGTTTTGAGCTTGTCTTCGAAATCGTTTCTGTCGTTCATTCTTGAGGAGGGGTTGCATATGAGGGAGAATTGAGGCGAGGAGTATGGCTGATCAGGTGGCACAATCCAGCGAGTCAGGTCCACAAATGGAGGAGAATGTGAGGCCTCAAGGCTTCGAGGTGAAGCTTGCAGTTCTTTCGAATCTCAAATTTGTATATCATTTCGCTGATAAGGAGATTTCTGTTCTTTTAGTATTGAATTTTAGGTTAAGAATTTCAGTTGTGGATTAGGACGCGGACGTGGTTTACACTCTTGCGGAATCTTTTGTCGATATTCCATTGAGATTCGAAGAACTGAAAATGTATTGTGTCTAATCACAGGAGGAAAAACCTCGTCGCCCGAGTTTCATAATGCGGTTCATTTTCATCGTCTTGACTCTCGTGCTCATGGCGAGCGGGATGGTTCCCCTCCGAGACGTTCTCTTCGTCGGGTTCGCTTCGGCGTACTTCATTTTGTTTGGGAAGTACGTGTATCCATGTCCAACCAAGACACAACCTCCAAGTGTGTTCCCGAATAATCGTTTGCTGAGACGTTACGTTGCGTTCGCGGGCTTGATAGCTATTCCCGCGGTCATGGCGTACATCCTCGGGTCCTTCATCAAGGGCGATCAAGTGGCCATGAAGGCGGCCGCACCGCACTTGTTCCTCATCGTCTGTCAAGTCTTATCCGAAATCATGGTGGTAAGCCTGCCGACGCCGGTGTCGCTGCCTGTTCGGATGATGGTACCGGTATTCTACAACACGCGAAGGCTGTTCACCATCGCAACGTGGCTGGAGACTGAGTTTGCAAGAGCAACAGACGACAGAGGATGGTTGTTTTTTGGGCGTGGGCTTGCAGTTGCCAACATGGCCGTCTGGGCGTTCAATTTGTTCTGCTTCTTGCTCCCCGTGTACCTCCCGCTTGTTATGAAGAAGCATGGCGAAATCGAGAGGAGCTTCAAGGAACATCTTAATAAAACCTCTTTACAAGATTCTAAAATATCCAGCGCACTTCAAGAGGTCAGCTTGTAAGTACTGCCACTGTCCTCTTCCCATGTACCAGATGAAACTCTAGCACCTTTAGTAGTGTTTGTTATAGCAACCTGAACTCCTCATTATAATCACATTTGAGGCCACTGACCTCGCTCCTGCAAAACTCAAACAATGCAAAACCCTAATTCGGAATTTACGCTGTTGAAGGGACGTCGATTATGCAAACGTGATAGTACAGAGAGAATAAAGTGTGAGAAGAAGAAGGGTTTGGGACGTGAAGGTTATAGTGGCTAGGGYTTTACATCTGTACAGCTCTAMAGTTATTSTATGTCGCACAATGTGAGAAYATCTTCAGACTATCACGGARTTTGGTCTTGCCCAGGCATTGTAGTTCGAGTATACACATCAACCTTAATCAAACCCTAGAGAGAAAAACTAGGACAAAATTCTGCATAYCAATGTTCACAAAAAATGTGCYCTAAGCTCCAATGTCGTGTTGAAGATCCTGAAAAAGGGTAGTAGCCGGTAGCACATGCACCGTCAGTGGTAAGAAAGTGCTCTCTCTGGCAATTGGATAACATTGATGTATAATCTAGGGCACATGAGACATACAAAAGCCCTTCCAGCGTCCAGATTGCTCACAAAACATCCATCTCTGCCAAAACCTCTCATTGAACAGACGCAAAAAACGACACCAGRGTAAACTTCCAGATGAGGGTGCTTAAAATCTACCTTAACCAATTTCATTCCCTAAGCATTCCAAAAAAAAATGGATACATCCTACCTGACATGAAACGGGCTTCAGGGTGCGGGTGCTGGGAAGAACATTCAAGACTCCTAATGAGGCATATTCTATATTGCTTACTACAACGCAGCTGGAATGTCATCCAAGTTCAGTTCGTCTACACCMAAAGAATCGTCGACTAYAGAGAAATCGTTCCTCACTCCAAACCCACCCTGATGCACAAACACAGAAGTTGTGAGTCACTCCATAAGGCCAAACAAATACAAAAACTCTCAATAGAATCCTGCAATCAGAGAAACTAGAGATGACTCACAAAGAGGTGATTCTAAATATTTTAAAGAAAAGAGAGCTACACAAGGACAACCACCTGGGCTTCACAACAGAATAGCAAGACAGGCAATATTATAAGCCAACATATAATTCCATACCTCTTGCTGTAGCCGCAACTCTTCAGCCCTAGCGGCCGCTTCAGCTTGAGCAACTCTCTGCCTAAATGTCTTCGCCATCTCATCAGCCTGCGCAGCAATCATTGAGAACCTCAGAAGCATGCCTCAAAGGAAATGTTTCATCATAGCAATTCGTTAATCCTTAAGTGGCGAAATGGCCAAACGTGCTAGGTTGAAACAAATCATTTGGAAGCTTCAAGGAAGTTTTCAAATTGTCCCAAAAGAAACAAAAAAACCATACCCTATGTTTCTGAACAACAGAAATATGTGTTGTGAGTTAATAAAATCGATTATTAGGTTCCATGGACTTTCTGATTTTAGTTAGACGCTAAAGGGTTAATCACAAAATCATAGAAGATKTCTGTTGTAGGAAATGGATTACCTTCTCATAAACCAGTTGTGGGTTGCGCAACATGTCACCAGGTGTAGGTTCAAGCTTCTTGGTGGACAAACTGATACGGCCTCTGTCCTTATCCTGACTCAAGATCATAACCTGAAAAAGTCCATACAAGGCAGATTGAATTCTCCGCTATGTCGGTACCACTAACTAAAAGCACTGTGATACAAACCACAGAAAGAAAATGAAGACAYTAACACCCCTTTACTTAGGTTTTGGCGTACCTTCAACTTATCTCCGGGTGACAGAACAGTCTCCACAGTGGTAAGGCGGTCGTGACTAATTTGGCTGATATGCAAGAGACCACTGACTCCTCCAATATCGATGAAAGCTCCGTAGGGTTTCACGGTTTGCACCGTTCCCTCCACAACTGAACCGATTCCGAACACGGACTGATTCTCTGCGACGGCTTTCCTGTTGCTGAGCACCAGACGCGTGCGCTCCTCATCCACCTCTAGATATTTCAATGGAATCTCCTTATTCAAAAACTCTTCAGGGTTTTGCCTCTGGAGAGTAATAGAAAAAAATCGATTAGAATACATCAATAAACGAGTCTCCAATGGCATGAACTACAAAATGCAAACGGTAGAGGTTAGGCACTCTAGTATCTTCTTAAAAAACAAAATAGTCTTCCAGTAAAACGAGATCGTTTCGGAAACTACTAGACAGCACTATGAGGATTATCTCACTAATGAATCATGGAGAGGTCTTCCTATGCTCAAAGAGATCATTCAAATGCCTCCCCACGAGTTATAAGCAGGTGTCCGTAATACTCATGAGGAAGACTCTCTTTTCAATGTTGTCTAAAAGTTCCTGAAACARTCTAGTWTACTGTAACACTGTTTCGGATAGAGGGCTTTGTTGACAAGRACTTACAGCAGTAATCTGAGAGAATGGCACGAAACCGCGCAGACCCTCCACAAGCACCACCAAACCGCCTCTGTTGGCGGATAAGACCTGCCCTCGAATACACACCCATCCAATGGCAGCACTTAAAATCAAAATTCAGACTTTCATCCATACAAATGCTCTGATCTCCAAATTCTCATTCCTGTGCTTAGAAACCAAGTAGACGACCTAAAAGCTGGTGCAAACATCGATAAACCTGACCTAAAATATTACTCATCAAGGATWTGACTGCAATAACCTCRTATCCATAATGACACAGCGATTTCAAAATTATCAAAAATACTCGAAAGAATGTTGCATTCAGAGAGCACGATCCCTTGAAATKCACGCATCTGGTACATTCTCCATAAAATTTRACCTACACTTCCGATTCACGACTTCATTGCACTCCACCAGACGATTGCAACCAGCGCATGAGAATAAGAMACTCAATTCACTCCACACTCAAGAATTAGGGGTTGCATTTGCCCTACCGTTCCCCTAACGACGACATCGTCCGCCAACATCTGCGCGCTTCGCTCCCAGCAGAGATCATACTGAATCTTTTTCAAGCTCAAAATCATGCGGCCATTATCATCGTCATCCCTAACAATGACGAACTCCTCTTCAATTCCCGGGAAGAGCCCTACTTCTTCCACGCTTCTCAGTTTGTGAATGCACGCTTCTTGCAGAGGCAAGTACGCGGGCGCCTTAGCGCCAATATCAATAAGCGCTCCGTTGAAATCCGCCTTAAACACCACACCCTTGACCTGCAAACGCAATCTCGAAAAWTTCAGAACTRTCCGAATCGACTAATCTTCAAGAACATTGTGATTAAACCCTAAGGTTAACAAATCGAGGGCCACGGAACCTACCGYGTCGCCAACTTCAGAGCTCCAAACGCAGCCTCTAATTTATCAAAACTATTTACAACGTCTCATCTTCAAGARGCAARGGACAATGCAATTAACCCCAAKGTCAYCAAAACGAGGACCASAGCACCTACTATGWCGCCAACTTCAAAGCTACAAACACACCCTCAAATTTCAAACCTAAGTTATCCAAAACGACTCATCCTCAATACGACAGGCACRTTGGGATTAACCCTAAGGATTACCAAGACGAGAGCACTGGCACCTACCATGTCGCCCACTTCAAAGCTGAAGTCGTACTTCGACAGAGCGTCGGCGAATTCGTCGTGCGTGAACTGGACTCCGGCCAATGGACTCTCCTGCGCGGCTTCCCATCGCTTCTCGGCCTCGGTGAGGAGCCACTCGCGCGCCTTAGGGATAGTGAAGGTGGTGCGGCAGCTGATGCGGGAGCCGTTGGAGACGCCCTTCACGCCCAATTGGTTGGAGTAGCGGCTGCTGCTGGAGAATGCGAAGCTCTTGGTGGTTCCTAACAACGCTCCGGCAGAGGCGACCGTCTGCGCCATAGCTGCCATTTTGATGCAATTGCGACGGCGAGGGCGAGAATCGGGAACGCACCCTGGGATGGATTCTTGCTCACATTCGGAGCTTTGAATCTGGGGAGGTGATTCCACAAAGAGCAGCCCTGTGGGAGCAGTGATTGGGAAGCAGGAGGGTGGGATAAACGAYGAGGGGGAAAGGGATAAGGCTTGGCCACGTGGATAAGTTTCGTTGGTTAAAACCCACGTAAAACCCTGTCTGCGTGGAAAAGTTCCAGTCGGTTCCACGTGGTTTCCRTTCAGTGGCTAAACCCTATGTTAAACCCTCTCTACGTAGAAGAGCTGGAGTTGTGAGTGTTGGTTTCAATAGGGGGGCTTATTTCGGTGAAAGAAGAATCATGTTGTGCCCAATTTTGTAGCAATCCTACATTTGTGGAGCAAGAATCTCAACCCCTAATGACTCCGAAAGAACGACTCCGAAAGAACGACTCCGAAAGAATGACTCCGAAAGGATGAGATAACACAGGTAGTCAACCAAAAAATGATGCAATCCTACATAGGTGCATTCTTTGTTTCTACATGAACCCTAAAAGTTATTTAAGTTTTTCAATAGAAAAACTTACCCAAAATGTATCATTTTCTATTCAACATTGAACTTGATGAAACTCATTAGTAGCTCATGCTTAGTACATAGTTTTTCACGTTGTCGTCTTTTCAATGGCTATTTGTGTTAACCTTTGAACGATGCATAGAATGTTTGTTGTCAAATTGATGACAAAGAATCTTTTATGTAAGACAAAAGTACTAATGCTCATCTTTGGAATTTTGAGTGGAAAAGGAAGGTCTTGSAGAATAGTTTGATCCCCAATGAGTGCTCTTGTTCGTTTCTTTAATACAGCATTCTTCATGCGGAAGAGAGGTGACCACTGAGTTTCGAGATACTAAGGTAACCGCAATATGAGACAAAGTTCATCTTCACTAAATTAAAATGACAAACGCAATGCATCTCGATACAATTTGTGAACAACTATAGAAAACCAAGATCCTGTACAGGTGGTTTCTCTCTGGAAATGATGTAAATGATGTCAGCAACAGATCAGCACTGAGTAAACATGCATTGCACTGCGGTGTTGGATTGACATCCACTGCAGGAATTTATTACAGATCTCTCGAACAAATTTTAGAATTTCCGTTCGCTCAAAGCACAAAAAGCAAACTCTGGAACGTAAACACAACTTCGTTAAACGAAAGAGTAACTTTCATACTCGTGAATGGAAGCCTAATCAAAGAAGCTAGATCAGTTTCCTAAAGTGAAACTAGATCCTAACACACGAAAGTAAACTTGATACAATTATTGTTAGCCTCCTATCTCAGGCTGCTTGCTGAATTAGTCTCCAGAAAATCCATTCCAACGGCCGTGACCGAGCACAAAAATAGGTTCACAAACCCAATGTTGCCTCGTAGATGCTGGTGACATTGGCTGCACAATGTCTTATTGAATAGCCTTTGCAAATTGTACATAATCGGCACAATTGCGCACACTGATGGTAGACACACCCGTACTGCACCCATATATCTTCTCAGATGATGCAAGGCCGAAACAAAAAAACAGCTCAACGATACGATACATTTTCACCCTGCACAAGGAGACATAAGAAACACGATGTGAGTAGACAAACCAAAGTGCCAAGTTACAATAGCACAATTATCAGGGAAAARTTTTCGAGTCAAAGAAAGAGAACTCAAGCTCCACAACTGCAGGAGCCACAGAAACCAGAAGGATGAATCTGATTTCATTAAGAGCACATGAAATATTCACAACCCTAAAAACGGTCGACCATAAAGCCAGAGGCAGTGTACGACCTATCATCCAACAGYCCGAGGACGTTGATTCAACAGGGATTTCCTAAGCCCCTGAAAGGATTATAATCTAAACCATTAGAACGTAAGAGGTTCAACTGCTACTATGCTTGAACTATACTAGTAAACAAGCTGGGACAGTATTATAGAGGACCTGCCATGCAGACCCTGTATGAAATGTATCCGAAGTATAGAGGACCTTTGTGTATTTATAAAATCCATAGGTCAAAGAGACCAACTCTTAATACCCATAAGTGGGACATTACTACATAATCGAAAAATACATACTACACCATAAGTGGGACAGCACGCACACCCTAGCAATCGTTCCGGCATCATTACGAAACCATATTCACGGTCTTAAGAAAGGTTTGTGATATAAGACAGTCCCCAAAGAGCACCCTCAAGCCGGAATCAGGGTTACTCATCAGTGATTTATGGGGGATCTTCAGAGCATCGTCTGGAGGAAGAAACCCTACAGTATGCTGGGTTCCTCCTCCAGGTCTTCCATAGYACAAACTAGTCAACAAGCCGGATAAGAGCAAGCGCCAAAAAGTAGGGCAAAAAAATTAAACAATAAAGAACAATTGCGCAGCTACACTTCCATTGAACTGAGATACCTGGCAAAAAGCCCGTCAGAGAGGGCAAACAGGACCGAGGCGACCCAAAGCGTTACACCCCAGCAGCTTCAAGTACAAGTACCAATCCAAGCTCCGGAATTCTCAGCAACCTAAAATAAATCCATCTTTCGACTGAGACTCGCATTCCTCTGAGGAACGTTGCAGATGTGGACACGCCAGGAAATAACAACAGTGCCAATGGATTACTATCTCCCAGACTCGAAGTCTCAATAGACAAGTGCGATTCCAGTCCTCCACGCTTGACAGCAGCTCAAGATCATCACGCAGCAACACCCAAAGTCGCCAAGGACTCCAACGCGCCATGCTCAGCAGGTGGACATCCCCCAAATAARACATACCTATTGTGACACAAGCAATAAGAACTTCAACACATAAAGCATTCTTTGCTGCGTTCTAACTCTTTTTGGAACCTGAATACTTGGTAGTTTCTCTGGTGCATTGTAGCTAAGTAATCCCATCGTGTAACATACGGAAGGTATCGAACAATTGTTCWACTTTCAGCAATTGTTTCCATGTAAAATAATAAACTTAATATAGGTTCAATCCACTCTCATTCATCAACAAAAACATATCCAAAACATGTGAAAGTTCAACAATGCGAATTAAGCTCTTGAGCACGACTTCGGCTATCTCTACCTTATCGCCTGTCACCTCCTTGAAGATGGAAATTGCGGAATCTCCTGATCACGACCCAAACTGCTCTTGCTGGGATTCGTGGTCCCGATAATCGACCTTGGCCGGCGCACCTGACGAGGCCAACCCGGAGTCCTCCGCGGCCCCAACACGTCCACCCCTTCCAACGCCAACGCCTCCAGATTGCGCCGGCTCTCACTATCCTGCACTTCTCGAAACCCTGTCCTCGGAAACCCTACAATCGCTTGCGGTCCGCTCCACCTCTCAGTTCTGTCCAGAGCCAGAATCGGAGGCGCCTTCACCAAAACCCCGCCACGCTTGTTCACAATCTCATCAATCCCCGAAGGATCGCTCCCCAACCACACGCCCATGTGCCGCATCCTCACTCCCGATTGTCGTCGCCCSCCGTCGCCGTCGCCGTAGATCACCGTGCCTTCCACGGGCGGATTTAGGGTAGCATTTTCAAGCCCGTTYTCCACCTTCGCGTCCAACGGATTGCTCGCATGGTAGCGCGGCCGATTCGTCACGGCTACGGCAGCATTCTTCGGACTCGACTGGGGTTGCAGATTCTCCCCGGGTAACAAGCGCAAGCGAAAACTCGGATGCTTCACTGTGCGAATCCCCTGCCACAGCCACTTAGGGATAACAACCGGCACTTCAATCTCCCCACGAAACGACTCCACGAACTGCGATTCCTCTCTTGAAATTTCCCCGTCTTTCTCAAACTGGCAAAACTCGGCAGTGGAGGTCGACARGTTCCAGCTCTGAAGCTTCCGGAAACACATGACCACCACGCCCGTGACGTGGGTGCCATCCAAGCAGTGCACGTACACGGGTAGATTCTCCGGGCGGATGATGATCTGGAGAACTTGGATGACTTTGGCGTTCGTGAGAGTGACGCCATCGCCTTGGAACTTGTCCACAAAGAAGTTGTGGACGGTGATCCCTTCGTGCTCGCAAAACTCGCGCATGTCTCGGTTGGGATGWGCCTCCGGAGTGAGAGAGACGAGAGTTTTGAGGTGGAGACGGCGGAGGAAACGGAAGTTCTTGATGGTTGGGTATGCGCCGCGGAAGAAGGAGTCCTCGACGATGGCGTAGCGGAACGGGGGGATTAGCTGCCGCTGCAACGCCATCGCTGGGCCGGCGGGGCGAGGAGCCAGCAGGCGCACAGACAAGGGAGGGTGAAACACTCTGCAAAAGCACAAGTGCACAGGTTCCGGCTTCGGAGCCAGGATGGCCAGGGAAGAGCATGTCCACTGCACCCGGCATACGGCCCCCAAACGGCAGGCTCGACACCTACATGATTGAGTGGATAAACGTGCAAAATACTTACCTAAGGTAGAACCACCCATTACCAACCACCATAGATTGACTTATTTTCAACTAAGGCTAGAATGGTTTTATTTCATCTTTTCAAGGTTGGGACTAAAAGTTCATGATAAGGTAGAACCACCCATTATCAACCAGTGTCCCATAGCCAACCATAGATTGACTTATTTTCAACCAAGGCTAGAATGGGGTTTTTTCATTTTTTCAAAGTTACGACTAAAAGTTCATGATACATGTTCCAAAGTAGTGCAAAAAAAAGTAGGAAGTAGTGGGTGGAAAAGTGTTTTTTTGAATGATCAGAATTGGAAAAGTATAGAGATCGGCTATGGGTCCGAATCAGTTTTTGCCTTTCAAAATTAATAGTAAATTCAATTCCCGCATTAAAACTACCAAAGTTTTTGCAATCCTCATCATTTTTATCAACACACTTCTAAAAATATTTACCTTGCATTCCATTGCTTCAAATTTATCCAAATTCCTTATTTGGTTGGTTATAGGTGGTTCTACCTTAATGGTCTAAAATTGTACTTCCTCAGTCTCAAAATAAATCCAGGGTTTCCAAATATACTTGTCTCAAATGAAATTCAAAATTGGCTCTCCACAACTTGATGGACAACAATTAAAGCTACTTTGGACATCCTAAAGCAAGAGAATTTGCGGATCTCACACTTCAAAGACTACATAGCAATTTGATCTTGCAAAGGGAATCGAAATGCAACCTCTAACCAACCAAAGGCAAAACTAAACCGAAAACATAGTAGAAATTGTTACTAACAAATCTCTTAAATTGCGCTTGGGTCGGATTTGCAATTATGTACCTTTAGCTTAGAATAAAAAAATCGTTAGAATAAGACTATTCCAACAAAAAAAAGTTTGTCAGGAGTGTTGGTAGTAGTTTGTTGGACTTGGGGAATTCTATCACCAAGTAAAGTCACCAAGGTAAGCATAGCCTCAAAATTTCCAAGAATACCCTTCCTATGAAGACTTGTATAGAGATTAAAGAATATTCTTGCAGCTTCTTCATGAGCTTCAGTTGAACCCTCCTTCAAGATCTCAGCAATGGACTTTAGTACATCTACATACAATAGTAAAAACTTCAATTTTTTTGTTGATTTGGTCACGTTGATCTGGTCACTTTTTGACAAAAATCTATTGAAATCAACAAATTTCTGTTAAAAAGAAACCAAATCAACGCGATGAGATCAACGAAAAAGTTGAATTTTCTACTAGTGATATCCGCCATATAAATGAGAACATAGACAATGAATAATGAAACAAGATTCTAATGCATTTGAAAATGCCTTCTTTGGATATTACATGCACAAGCTAAAGGAGTTCAATGTTCAATCGGTAAATGATCTAACATTCATACTTACAAAAGAGCCAATAATGARGTAGAGGACATTATCAGAATCTATCTACATTCTTTGAAAAGGTTCTAAAAAGTTGCACTTTTTGGTAGATTTAGCAATTATGTACTTCTAGCTTGGAATAAAACTATGGTTTTAATTAATAAGACTATATAAAATCACAACACTTTTCTTGTTGAAGAAAAATCAATGGACTTACCTTGCAAATTGGGTTTGATTGTAGCAAACATAGTTTGGCGCTTGTACGAGCTCCGGTTTATGGAAACAAGATTGTTTTGAGTGATTTGATCTGAAAAAGGTAATAATGAAGCTTGGAGTGGTATTCCTCCTTTTTTAACAATATAACTCTGAAACTTAACATCTCTTCCTGACCATTGTTGAATGCCATGAGTAGCTCATTGTCAAACCTCTCGTATAGAATTTGATAAATTTTTGAAGAGTTTGCAAGATTCATTTAGTTTTATGTGAATTCTAACCGCCATTTCATGCATGCTTGAACCTATTGGCTCTACATAGGCCAGCTACACACCCACAACAACATGGTGGTTTTGTCAAAAGTATGAATACTATAAMATCCTTAAATAAGTAAATTAAAATCTTAGAATTGAAAACCAACACATTGACTTCATCCTCTTTCCCAAAGAAACCACATAAACGTACATATCTCACTGGAGAGCCCCATAGAAGGTTGCAAGTACTTCTCTTTAGCTTCCTCTAAAGCTCCAAGTTGCACTTGCTTAAAAGCTTCAACACACTTCACATCATGCTTATCCCATTGAAGGACATAATGCAATGCTAAGATAGAGTCGCCCTACGATCTTTTAGCTTTCAATGACAATGCATGGCTTTGATTTTGGTTGCGGTGTTGTTGAAAGATTTGAGCTTGCTCCTGAAACGTCTCAAATAGACCTCTTCAGAAATTGAAGTTATCAATGACAATTGTCAAATCTTTATCCACGTTGAAAGGGTTTGTGGTCAAATTGTGGTCAATGATTGCACACCAACAACAGGTGTCACTAGCTACAACATRATCAATCATGAAGTTTGTTGTAATGGGAATATGGGATCTTCATACGTACTCTTCTCTTCCAGCAATGAAATTCCTGCATTATGTCTGTCTACTGTAGCTAAAATGTCTTTCCAAAACTTTGGATCAGCAAAGGATAAGGCACTTGCATCCACGACTTCATCCCTCATATTTGCAAGCAACATACCAAGCGTGGTTTCAATATCAGTGATCAAAAGACTTCAACTCTGCATTTGATTCCAAGATAGTGGCTTGAATGGCTTGCATGTCGAAAATCATGGATAAGTTGGCAATGCCCAAACTTTTTTGCACATAGGCCACGACTTTAGAATGCAAATTTCCAAGTTTTTGCATCCGTTCAGCAGAATTGAAGAATCAAAAGAAACTCTTATTTCTTGACCACCTTTCTAACTTGTTGGTAGCATCCATCACGTCTTTCTCCAAATTCTTGAAGGCAACAATGYCCATAACATTGCCCCCACCTTCTTGGAAAGCTCTCAAAGAAAAGAAATTTGTTGGTCATAATCTTGAATGAATCTTTGTAACTCCTTGATTTCATTCCCATCCTCAACATGTTGATCACACATTACCTTCAAATTCCATATGGTCATTGCAAGAAACACTAATCCTATTCTCCGTCACAAACAATGTAGCTCTCTTGTAATCTTCAATAACTTTTGAAGCATAAACCCCATAAACTTGAAATTTTTATTGTAAATTCCTAACTTGATGATAATCACATATTTTATTTTTCAAAAAATTTAAAAAATAAATTTATATTTAAAAATCATTTTTGCTAATTTGTCAAACTTTGAGGTTTAGAGGTTTTCACTACGTTATGAGTCACTAAATTTAATGATTTGGAGCTGAAATTTTCATGGTCTATTAACATAGTAGAAAAGAATAGACTTACCAAAGGGAATCTAAAAATTTATTATTTTATGTCCTCCACATGAGTGCAAACAGTACTCCCATTACAACAAACTTCGCAATTTTAAAACATTGATGATGGTTCTAAGACCATTTTTTGGTGAAATCTCATCACCATCAACTCTAACTGGCCAATTTTAATTTTTGAAATTTTTTTTTTCCTATTTTTTTCAAATTAAAATGTCAAAGTACCTATTTTCATAATTTCATGAGATTTTGCAATTTTCTAGTTCACCTACTTAGAAAAATTTTCTACGCGTTTCCTTTGTAAGGTACTTTTTTCTTAAAGGTATATATATTAAACATATTTTTCATATTTTTTAAAACTTATACTTCCAATTTTAAAGTATACCCCAAAAATTCATGAGTATTGTGGCAAAAGTGTAGAGTCACAAAACGGCCGGTGTTTCTTACAATGACCCCATAATGCTTTCTCCAATAGGGGCACTGTTGCAACATAAATTTTTGATTTTTCTAAGTTACTTAGAATTTGGAACGAAACCATTCATTAGCAATCCGGATTCGATTAAGGAACAAAAGAAAAATAGAAATTAACCATTACAATGAAGAAATGGGTTAGCTGGCAAATATACGGTTGAGAATAGTCTAGAACGGAAACCAATGTCCACCCAGATTAGGGTTGAACTAGATGCTCAGGATTGGACCGGATTAGGTCATTATGACCAATCCCAGGTCCTGAGGCTATATAAAGCCTGAGACTGCCAGTTCCCCCTCTTTTTCCCTTGCTGTTTGGAGTGTCCGCGCGAGTTCCACCTTTCGCCAACAAGGTTTCCAATTGTTGGAGCATCAACGCGAGCAGAGAAGTGGGAGTGTGTGGTTGTTTGTGCAGGTGTCCGTATCCGGTTGAGATTGGAGAGAGAGAGAAAGTGAGGAATGGGACGTGCAGCTAGGTAAGGAGCGGATTCCAGTGAGGTTAGTTTTGTGTCCATGCCTAAGTTACATAGACCTAGGCCAGGACCTTCCAGCTTTTTCGCGGTTGAGGTGAAGCTCCGGAAGGTGATTCCGGTTATTCCCTCTTCCGAACAAGAGAAGACGGAACTCATGGATGATCTCACATCTATGGGCTGCTCAGGGTTGATCAATAAACCCTTGGGCTTTAAGGAGAAACGGATGGTGAAGGAGATTATGGGGAAGTTGTCGAATGAGTTTGACAATACCATCCGAGGGTTATCTGGTCAGTGGTCGGAGGACCTTTGGAGGAGGGTTTATGGTTTCTAGTTTGGCGGATTGGGGATGGCCAGCCAGAAGGATGAGTGGATCAAGGGCAAGTTCAAGGGAGCAGTCAATCCGAAGGACGTATATGTAGTGGAGGACTGCATTGAAAGTCGGAACCGCGGCCTTCTGGAGTTCCTCATTCCAATCCTGCATTCGGAAAAGCCGACAAGGATTACGATAACCCTCGGCAACCTCATTTTCGGAGCCCTGAGCGGGGAACGAAAAGTTGACTAGGACCAGATCATTTTAGATCTGGTTGCCCAACTCATCAACAGAGTTGGGAAGAGTAGGGCCACACCAGTGAGTCCCTACCTCTTCCATCTCTATTATGAGCGCCAACTTCTAACGAATACGGAGGAGAAGACCTTCAAAAATCAAGAGGTGCTCCTAAAGTATGGCAAATTGGAAACGGATGAGGATGCGCCTTCCGAATCCGGTTCCGATCCAGAGTCCGAGGACAAAGAGGACGAACCACTTAGGCCGCCCTTTAAGCGGCAGAAGACGACGTCACCACTTGGACGAGGGAAACCTCCAAGTCAAGAGAGGTCGACTCGAGAAGAGAGGCCCGATGCTGAAACGTAACCAAGACCGAAAGAGCACCGGACAATATCGCAAGACTCGGATCCCGGGGATCCGTTTAAAAACCTCATCAAGATCCTCTACAACATCAGAGCTGATTAGAAGGTGAAACGGAAGATCCTCAGGATGGTTGGGAAGTTGGTGGATGGGGAACTGGATCTCAAAAGGTGGCTGACTTTATTTCTGCTCCGGTTGAGCACAAGCTACAGTAGTCTGAAATCCGGCGTCTGCAAGAGGAAGTGGACAGGATGAAGGTGGAACTCCTCGTGGCCAAGGAAGACGTAGCTACCAACCGGGAGATGGCAAAGGAGATCCTCAAGATAGCTGCGCAGGTAACAACGACTTTGGGCGAGACCGGAGCAACCGTCGCCAAGGCAAAACTGTTTGACGAGAGAATCCACAAGGAGCAGAAACCATCCGGTTCCCGCATCCTCAAGATCCTCTCTGACTACTCGGACGAGATAAAAGGCACGATGAAGGAGGCAAGGGAGGCAAGGACCAGATTGAAGAGTGCAACCAGAAGCTAGTGAGGTCGGCCTGTCCCAAAGGGATCCACCTCTCGGAGTTTTCACTTCCGGATGAGTTTCTGGATGTGTCAATCCCCATGGATCTTGAGAACTCGACTCCGGAGTCGAAGAAGCGGCAGAAGGCGACAACAACACCCAGCATCCCTGAGCGGATCGACCTGGATTTGCCTCCGAATCCGCGCGGACCAATTCCTGGCGCTAAAGGGGAGCAAAGCCAGAACCTGACGGAGGATTTCAAGGTCATGGAACCGGGGGTCAAGAGTCTGACTATAGGCTCTTTAGTTTAGGAGGCTTGTTTTGTTTTTATGTTAGGCAACTAGGAACGGAACCTGATCGATCCTGGTAGTTAGGAAATCCTGACTGATAGTTAGCCGGATTTCTCAGGCCTTTTTACACTTTTGTACTTTTTGAGTTTTGTATTTAAATCAACCCTACAAGGTAGGCTGGGAGTCTTTTCATTGTAAATTTTTTGGTATTTTCTATTTGCTTTTTCACTGTATGTCTTTCCAAGCTTGGCAGGGTCGTATGATGAAGAGTTAGGAGGGCGCAATCCAGTTTGTAAGGGAATTCTCCCCTTGGTGTTGAATTTTGATTCTATGTATATGTGAGCAGGTAGTAAAGAGCCGGGAGCGAATTTCAAATTCCTCAGCATTCTATGGTCTTCAATTCCGTGTGGGAAAACAGTTGATTAGGCTAGGCGGATAGGGAGGGATTCTTTAGCTGCGCTAGAACTCCTGGATGGGAAATCCGGTCGAGTGTCCAATCTCTTGTGGGGTCTCATTATTTTGATTAGTAAATAGGAGAAGCTGTAGTTGAATGTTGGAACGGATGAGTGCACTTGTGGCCACCTAAGTTCCGTGCAGGTTGGAAGAAAAACCAAGGTCGTTGTAGTATGAGAGGATCGTACAGGGGGAATCTTTGTGTGACCTGCAATCTGGATTCATATAGATCTGTTTTGTTGTAAGGGACCAAACCGGATCCGGAGTAGCTTAGGAATTTAGAAGATAGAATAGTGGGGCTTTAGCCTCTATAATTCACGGAAGGTGTGGTGAGCCTACCACTCTACAAAGTAAAATGGCGATCCCTCTGATGGTTAAACAGAGGTAAAATCAAACAGGATTGGATCAGAGTGATGCCCAAGACCGGAAAGAATAAAATCCTGAGGTTGTGGTAATTTTACGAATTAGAAAACTTGTAGGGTCGGAAAGGAATAGTAATCCGGTCCAGGGTTTTTTATGTGCTTTGGTGTTTTGAGTTTCCGGTCTGAAATTGGAAGGTAAGAATTGTGCTTAGGTGTGTAAAAGAGCTAACTACTTCACAGGATCTCTTGATTAGATCTTTAGAGTCACTTAGTTATGCCCTAAGGTGGTTTTTGTGAGTATAACAGGGAATTTACCTGCCGTGTGCTACGATAGGCACAAACTGGGCAACTTCCATCTCTTCAACGTACAAACTTGCACAACATCCAAGACACATTTAGAATGAAAGCTACACTTGAAGTGTTTGATTTAAGACCATATTTTAAAATTAATTTAGTTAAATTGGCAATATGCCATAACATAGATCTCAACAAAACTCTCAATTCAGGTCACAAATAAGGACAAGCATAGATTTTGGGTACATGATGCACGGCTTGAATTGGACCAAATATATTGGCAATTTAATAGAATTGATGTTTTATTATCAATTGATAGAGTGGCTGATGTGAGATGAAATGTACAAAGCAAAGCTCCAAAAGGTGGTGTCCAAAGACCACTATAATTTCAAATCCAAGCACAAAATTTTCTTTACGCGGTGCTCTCTTGTTTGAAATCAATATCACATTGAAGAAAACAAATTTAGAATTACAACTCAAGCACTCTTTATAGGAATTTCTTCTTAAAGGTGGGCTTCTTAAGAGTAGGCAAAAGATGTAATTGCAAATGAAAAAATGTATAGCGTGGGAAGAGTCAAGATCTAACCATGATGTGAGGAGGCTTTGTTGTAAGCATAATTTCCAAACGTCATTTCTCATTCAGGTTGTATTGGAAAAAACATCTACTATAGTGAGTCTTCTTAACAATGGGAATAATACCCACCATAGGTTTGGTATTACTAGCAAAAACAACTGATATGCTCAGCAAAAAGCCATGCTCACAGGGAAACAAACTTGGCACTAGAACTAGACAATTCCAGGAAGAAAGTAACCACTAGAACTAACCATTGATTCATGACTTTCTTGCATAGGAAGTGATACTGGATATCGATCTCTTTTGATCGATCATGGAACTTGGGATTTTTTGTTAAGGCAATACAAGATTTATTGTTGCAATAGAGAGTGTTTGGTAGATGAAGCGAGTAGCCAAGTTCTTGTATTAGATTTTGCAGCCACATAAGCTCTTTTGTGGTAGTAGTAGCTGCAAAGTATTYGGCTTCTGTTGATGATAAAGCAACCACAGGTTGCTTACGGCTTTGCCAAAAGTGAACACACAGTGAGTCAAGTTGAAATATATATCTTGAGGTAGAACGGCGGTCAACAAGATCGCCAGTCCAATCAGCATCACTCAAACCAATCAAAACGTGAGGTCCCTTTACATTAGCTCTTCAATAGGTAAATCCATGACTGAGAGTGTCTCGAAGATTACAAAGAATACGCTTGACAACTAACTGATGTATAGGAGATGGCTTGGTCCATAAACTGGGCCAGATGATTGACTGGAAATGTGAGATCCCACCGAGTCATTGTGACCAAATATTGCAGGTCGCTAAGGGTTTAAGAGTAAGGTATTGTTGTCATGAATTCAGCTTCTGCAACAGTTAAGTTTTCACTAGTTGCTCGATTAAGGTATAACATCCCATTGTGGTCAAATGACCCATAGTGCACGCGCCAAGAGTGTGCGGGACGATCACGAAACGGGAAATCGGAGATTCCAAGCACAGCAGGATCAAGGAGCAATTGATCGTCAGGGCTAGAACAGGCAGGTGGGTTCACTCGCTTTCTTTGGGTTCTCTTTGTAATAGAGAATAGGCCCTACAGGGACGATTATGCCTTGGCAAGCGTGCCTAGGCGAGCCCGAAGGGTGAGCCCAGGCTGCGCAATCCAAGGCATGATCGGCCCTGTAGGGCCTGCTCTCTTACATTAAAATATGGGGAGGCTTATTCTACGATTTTATCCTAGGTATGTATCACCCCAGTATGAACAAGCCAATTCAGCCAAACGGAATTGGCTTGTTGAACATCGACCAAATTCTACCAAGGAATTTGCCTCTAAAATTGTAGAATAAGCCTCCCCGGATTTTAATGAACCCGTGGAAACTAGGCTGGGCCTGTTACAATAAATAATGTGAAGTTCTCTTGAGGTATTGTGATGGTCTATATGCATAGAACCAATGAGTGTAGGTTTACTCAAAGAATCAAACTAAAGTTAAGGTAATTTCACTTAATTGTAACCCCTTTCTTAAGCCACCTCCTACAAAATTTCACCTACAATGTATTCCCTCTATTCATGAGAATCTCAAGTCACTTTTACAAACACCAATTTTCATAGCTTTGAAAATCTTCGTTTATTCATCCGTTGTCCAATAAATGCATAAGAAGAGAATCTTGAATACTCTTTTTGACTTCCTACAAGATCCAATCCAATCCAAAATTAGGCAATTCAATTGTAAGAATGACGTTGAATTGCTTATTCTTATGCCTTTAGGTAGAGTTTACCTCATACAAAGACCTTGCACTGTGTCCTCAGCTTACAGAAACACATTTCRTTAGAAAGGCATTTTTATTAATTGCAGGGTGCATTTCACATTCGGGTGCTGCCTCTATTCCAATTGATTGTGCACAAAAGCTACATTTGGAGGTAAACTCCACTGACAGGTCACAATGTTTGTTGTTAACTGAAGAGCCGCCTTCCACAATTTTCAGTTTAGGAAGGTCCCGAATGCAAGTGAGAGGGGCCAAGGTTTCTCACTTTTCTCCAAGTTGACCAATTGCTCTTCTATTGGAGACGGATGCCCTGACTGACAAGTGTCCAGAGAATTAATTTATTTAACAGGTAAGTTGCATAATATTATTCTACTGTCCATTCTAGAGATGATTGAGGCGGGACCTCCTCTTATCACATTAATTGAAGTCCTTACTTACTCCTCGCCTTCTCATCAACCTGGATTTGCACCCAAATCAACACTGATCTTCAGCAAACTCGGTGTCTGATTTGGGTTCTGCATGCACCATGAAATAAATTGAAATAAATAAATTGAAAGATTACTCTTATTCGGGTTCACTCCATCCTAATTACTGGAGAGTATTCAAATTAAAAGGAATAAGAACAACCCAAACCTATTCCAAGCTTTATCATGCAATAACACCAACCAGCGCATCCTGTTAACAGAAATCTGAAACCCCAAGATACTAAAATTCTTTACACCAGAACATTTAATGACATCTCAATACTGTCGATGGGATATACCTTTCTCATGGGAAAACGTTGCATATCATGTTAAGCAATTGAGAAGTRATATAATCGATCAAGGAGCCAGCCAAGTCCCCTTTTGGGGCTACATTAAGAACATAATTAACGTTCCCTCACATCAGTTTTAGCATAAGCAAAGGAATAATTTTTATTGGACGGACGTTAAGTAACAAGTAATTAAAGATGTTCACGTGTAGTGCACGGTGAAGAGTCAGTGCTTGGTAACTTGGTTCAGCTGGCGCAAGAGCAGTTACAATATCCCTTCGCCGCTTCCAACTGACAACATCTCCCCGCCACCAGGACGCCTGCCGCCAACTTTCAATTCTTTCCTTGGACCTTCACCCGAGACTCTTCGACGGCACCTTCACTTGGGCTCTATCCGCCGCCGTAAGGTTCCTTTCTTGGCGATGAAAGCGTCCAGCCTAGGGCAGTACGTGGAGAGCAGCGCGCTTCTTGTGATTATCGGAGTTCGAGCGAGGCGAGGCGATGGCTGCGTCATTCTGCAAGGGAAGGATTCACGGCGAATGGGATATGGAAACATGACATGAAGGACTCTGAGATTYCGTGATCTGAGACGAGGTGCGGGTGTGCGAGATGATTSAAGRTTTCAGATWTGTGTGTGCCGSTTGCGTTCAAGAGAGAATCATTTGTTGTCAATAGTTACTTGGCGTTGGTATCGTGATGAGATTTATTTAGGGTTCCATTGAGRATGCTGACTGGTGAGGCCGGGCTTGAGAGGAAAGAGAGCGTCAAAAATATATCGCGCTCTTGCAAGAGCACTGATTAAGGAATTGGAGGATCTTGAAAATTGCGTATGCAGAGTTCATCGTTTTGGAGAAGACGAAATATCGAGACAGATATTGCGCGTGTGAGTCGAGGAGCGTGATGGAAATTGACATTTTAGCAGAGTAGAACATTTCTTTAAAATGTGTTGTGAGTAAGAGGAAGATTGCGCAAACGGAATGGAGGTAGGGGAATTCTCCGGTAGAGATTGGTGATGAGAATAYAATGGCCATAACAGATGTAGATAGGCTGAATCGACCGCGCTGTGAATGTGCTMGTAGGAGGACGATGAGGAGAACCAGATTATTCATAATAGCGGTGTCGTTATTCAGAAAGTGTTAAAGACAAAGACGATTGTTAGATATCTGGAGGAGTGCGTAGTGAGGGATTGAAGACTTTACCGTCGTCATGGCTAAGTATTCGCGACCGCTGCGGATGCCGTCTAACGAAGATCGCATCTACAAGATGCGAATGTATGAGAACAAGCTCGCGGACAATGTGAAAGCCGTCAAAGATTACGACCAGCAAATGCGGGCCGCGGAGTTTGCAGAACAGCATATCAAGAAGAGGGAGATGCATGAGATTGGGGCAAGGGAGGAAGCCATTCGCCAGTGCAGGGAGCAAAATCTTGAATTTCGGAGGGGGAAGTTGTCKATCCTTTTGGAAGGAGAAGAGCAGCTATTGAATGACGAGTTAAAGACAAATTCAATGACACTTGCCGAACGGCGAGCGTGGCTAGAGGCTCGCTCACGAGCGCTGAAGCAGAAGCAGAATGCTGAGGCATGCCAGAAGGACCAGTACGTGCAGGAGATGTTGGACAAAGCGTGGCGTGACAACGCGGACGACGTTCGTGTTCAGGACTCGAAGATGGCAGTGCTCCGCGCCGTTGAGGGCCGAAAGCGGCAGCTGGAGGAGGCGGTTGCGCGTAAGATTTTGGAGGAAGAGGAAACCAGAAAGCTGGAGGAAATCATGGAGAGGGAGTGGAGGATTAAAGAGCAAGCGCTCTTGGCTGAGGTTGAAACGAAGGCGGCCAAGAGGCTGGAGGCCATTGACATTTTGCACGAGCAAATCGCATTGGTTGGCAAACTCAGATCTGAGGAGCAGGCGGCTATCAAGGCAGAGATGGCAGCCATGAACAASAGGTGGGCGCAGGAAGACGAGGCCCTCAAGCAACAACAAATAGAGAGGAAATGCTACCTGGTATTGCTACGCCTCGACTATTTGGACATGATTTCTACTTGGCTAATTGGAGAACACGATCTAATTTGGCCCGCAATTCTTTTCGAATATGTTTGTCTCGAGTGAGATCGTGCTGACCTGCAGTRAGAAGTAGCCGTGCCTCATKSGGAAGCTCTACTAAAAGTTAGCGCAATTCCAAAGCGTCGTCGAAACTCACTACCTGCCAATAGTTCTATTGATACACRTTTTAARACGAAGTCGGTTTTGATTGCAAGAATTCTGTTGTCCCCACCAGGCTAATGCCGTGGTTRACCATTGCCAATGCAGGATGCGAAAGCCAAGTCGATATCTGAATCTAACAAGGGTTTGAGATGTACGAAGAACAGAGAACAAGATGCGGACAAGAAGTTCGAGGCCGAATGCATGGCCATGACSGCTGCCAGGGAGGCTCACGAAATTTTGCAAGAGAAGGAACTAAAAGATGCTCAGAGAAGAGAGGCTATGCAGTACGCCAACCATCTGAAAGCTCTGATGGGCAGGCTCAATGCTGACGAGTCAATAAAAAATGCTCAGTTCAAAGCCGARGAGGATGCCGAATGGGCAAAGCGAGARGCTGGGTGGAAGCGAGAGGAAGACCAACGTCAGCGTCTCTGGGCACGTGTGCATGAGGAGAGGCAGAACCAACTCAGAGAGAAAGGTATGTTATTTTGAGATGCAAATTTACCCACGACTTCTCTGTCAGTAGCTTGACTACTGGTGAACCGCATACGTTGAATTATATTTTAAACTGCTCGCGTCCAAAATCCAGCCCTTGAGTCTGCTTCGCTGGTGCTTAGGAACTGAGCATCTTCCAAAAGCTTCATGCATATCCATTTATCCGTTTCCACTATCATTTCATTCACGTATTGTCCAGTAGGTCATTGCGCATTTTTAACTGACCSGTCTGTACCATCAAACAAACAAAACGATTCTGACACGGCGATGAACATTTGAACTTGAATACAGATAAGATAAGATATGAGATTGAAGCACAGAAGAGACTCGATTTGGAGAACAATGAGAGAATGGCTAGAATGWCTGCAGCTGAGAAAGAAAGGCAACTGGCAGAGCAAAGAAGGGTAGGTCTATAACCACTAGAGCTATTATATTGGCAATGACCCCAGGATGAAAGTAGTTCACTTTCTGGTGCCCAACTCTAACAATGTGAATGTGATTTGCAGTCAAAACAAGGTCTGTTGAATGTGCTGGAGGACCAGCTTAGAAACAAGCAAGCACAAGAGATCAAATCAAGAGAACAGAGGCGTGTTGAATTTGAAGGTCATTTGCATTCCGAAGTTTTGCTTATAATGGTTTTCAAAAAAGTCCTGACTTCGATACATTATATTGTAATCGCGTTACCGTAGTGAAACTGGCGGATTTACACTAGGCAAGACTTAAATTATGGCACTCTTGATGGAAAAAACGAGAGACTAAAGGCTCAACAAATGCATGTCGTTTGCAGGCATTGTGGATCAAGAGAGGAAGTACAGGCAGAAGGTGCAATGCGAAAGTGTTGCCTTGCCATTCCCTGAGCCAAATTTCAAACACAAGCTGGTGAAGTGGATGGAAGATTAGCATCACGTCCTAAGGTGACCAATCTGGTCACCTTGCTGGTCAAAGCCATTTTTCATGGTCTAATTGTTATTGACTTTTGTAAATTTTGTAACGAAAGTTTCAAGTTTATTTTTCACAAGCGAAAACTTCAAACGACTTATTCAGAAACGTGAAGATCAGTTCCTTAAAACTCAAAAGAAGCTCTAAATGATATTTTGTTTCAAAGGATGTTGGTAGCTCAATCCTCTCATAATACTGTATTCCAGGCGAAGGCCTCACTCTCCACCTTTAACCCACCTTTAATCAGAGGTGATCAAATGGGCTTGATAAGGTTAATTAGCACAACTTGGTACCTTAGGTTCTTTTATCATTAATTTCAAACCATTTGCTAAAGTATGTAACAATTCAAACATCAACAACCTCCTAGGTCTTGAAGTTCCTTAAATGTTCTTTTTAAATATATTGTGAAAATGTGAATAACTTAGTCTCTATATTTACGGTATTGAATCAAGAGTGGTTGCCTCGATTTCAACAAAAGAAAAACACATTTTTTTTTAAATTCTAAAAGTTTTTGAAGAATTGCAAAAATTGGCAAATTAATGATTGGTGCTCATTTTACATATAAATTAAACCCTTGATTGATTAATTTAGAATTTTGAGTTAAATAAGTTTAGTTGTATCTTTTGATATGTTAGTCCCTACATATTGTACCTTCAAAATGAGATCATTTGAATGCATATAGGAATTGTTACCTTATTTACACTAATATTTTAGTGACAAATTTTTTTCCCTTTTTAGGAACTTTACCAGCAAGTCAAATATTTGTTTTTAAATATTCTTTGAGAGCATTTTTGGCTAATGGCTTTGTCATTTTGTAAGTATGGTAATCTTGTTATTATACTTAATATATTTATATTATATCACTATTGTCTAAAAATTAGACATAAACATATTTTAAACATATTTTGGCCCTACATATGGACAAAGAAGTACAATAACAAGAAGACTATCATGTTTCCAATTAGAGTTTTGATAATGCTATTACCTTTGATATGAAAGGTTTAGTCTATCAAAAATAGAACAAATGATAATAATCATTAATTATCAATGCATAGAATGATTGTTTATTATACCTATGGTTCCTATATCAAAAATATCAAGATTGTTGTTGATATCAATGCATTGATGTTTATTATGTGTAAGTGTATCATGTGTCATTGTACAAAGAACTTCTCTTTGAAAAAGAAAGAACATTCTAAATTGTGAGGTATTTGAATGCAAAGATGCAATAGAACGTGAGGTCTCTTAGTATCTCCATTGCCTTTTCAAATCAACCAACACAATATTCACTAAATAACCATGAAGTATGGTAAGTTCTACATTTCTTCAACCGCTCATGCTGCTGACAATGTTGGCAACCTTCGCTTTCTTGTAATCCTCTCGCAGTTCAATGAGTCTGCAAAATAAGATCCGTGAGAAATTAGGGTTTGGGGATTTGAGCATTGGATTTGAGCATTGGATTTGAGCAAACTCATTGAATTTTATACATCACCCCTATTCTCTTGTAGGGTTCGTGTATTCTTCATGCAAAATTCTCAATCTCAAATGTTTGATAATCTGGGTTTTAGCCACGTTGTTGAAAGAGCTAACTGGAGAACTTTGTCATTGAGATGAGTTGCTGTTCAGGGGAAGCACACAACCAAGACCTCCCCATATTTGATAGTTACTAAGAATCAATACCTTAAGACTTCTTCCCTCACATCTCGTAATGTCCCGTCCACCAAGGTAGGCAAGCTCTCCGGCGCCACGATGAACACATTCACCATCCTGTCAAGAAAATTAGGGTTTAGGGTTTATGTACACTTCGCGTTAGATACAATGCAAGTGAATTTTTGTAGCTTACAGTCAGGGAGAATCGAATCACTCACGTCCCCAGGAGAGCGAATTTCTCGTCAATGGCTGGGGTCATGAAGCTTCGCACGCAGTCAGCGTATTCTGACACATCTCGCTTCAAGCGCAGACCTCCACTGAAGAAAACCCAATTGAAATTGTCAGTAAGCCAAGTCTGTATCAGTCTTGAAAGCCAATGCTCAAAGATTTAACAGCTCCTCTTGTATGCAAAGAGATTAAGGTCTTAAGATTACGTATTAACCTTGGGTCAAAGGCTCGTTGATTTAACGGCTTCTCTTCTATGCAAAGAGATTTAGGTCTTAAGGATTACATATAAATCTTGGTCAAAAGGCTTGTTGATTCAACAACTTCTCTTGTATGCTAGCAGGTTTAGGTCTCAAGATTACGTGTTAGCCTGTATGTCAAAAACTATATGCTTCAACAGCTTCTCTTACGTGCAATGAGATTTAGGTCTTCAGGATTACGGATTAACCTGGGGTCAAAGGTGAACCTCTTCCAGTGCTGAATCAAACGGTTGTACAGTCCATACCCCTGTCATGCCCCCATTTTTACGTCACCAGCCATGAAGTTATGATCTCAACGAGCAATTTGCTAGTGTTCAACAAAACGAGTAAGTTCAAGGAGCGGAAGGCGAGGGGAGTGCACACCAATTGCGTCATGAAGGCTTCTTTGTTCATCCCGTCCAATGCTCCATTCGCTACTTCGACCATCCGAGTAAGAAACGTGACTACTCTGAGAAGCATGGTTGTTGATTGCTCATGATTTAAGCTCTCACTTATGTTGATTGAGTGATTATTCAGCTTTGCAGTGGGAATGATGGAAAGAGGCTCACTAACCTCGAGCATGCCGTTGTGAGTTCAGGCGATATGCTCTCGTCTAGTTGTTTGTAGTCCGTCACTTTTTGCTCTGCGATTAACAATCTCTCCACCTGGTGCTCATATCAGGCAATTTGTCCTCAGTACTACTGTAGTGAATACTACGTGCATTACTTCAAGCATATCAACCAATATGTAGGAGTCTGGAGATTGGTATAGTGCTGTAGAAAGATCACTACAATGTGGATGTAAAACCAAATAAATTTTTTATAAGTATTAATGCATGAATTTCGTTTGCAATTTCGAAGTGTGGATTACTATTGCAGGATTAGTAGACATCCCTATTTCTATTCACAGATCGAGGGCCATAAGCAATTCGCAAGTGGCGTAAGCATGACTTGACTTAATCTGGGAATCTGTAGCTCGGGGAGAGAGAGAGACTCACCTCTGCTAGGAGTGCATCCAGTGCGCCCCGTAGACCTGTGGATGCTGCTTTCTCAGCAACAGCCATGGCGGATGCAATTGCATCACAGCAGGCCGAATGGCCTCCTTCTTGTGCTGACAGCACACGTGACACTGATCTTGTGAAGAACTGCGAGGCAGAGAAAAATCATGCTTGAGCTCAACTTGCAGAGGCAAAGCTGCGAATAATAGAATGTAGGGATACATGATTATTTAGGGTTAGAGTTCTACTCGCTGCAGCATGGCCATGTTGGTGGTTGCACTTTTGATGGCCGCCATGAACGCTCGAAAGCTACTCTCTCCTGCCGAAGACGCACCCTCAGCCTGGTTTTCAATGATCACAACGAGGTTCAGGTTCATCTTACTCCTTTTGCTAAAATGCTAAATAGGTAGTGACGTAGAGTTCTCAGGAAAATACACTGTTTCAGGAACTCACTGTGGACTGCCTTATGAATCACCATGGCGAACATTGCTTTTATGACTTTGTCTTATAATTACAGAAACGGTCTTAATTTTACTGAAAATTTGACATGAAAATCTTGTTAAGAAAGGTCTTAAGTAGAGAAATTGTCCAAGCACGGAACACATCTTTAAGTAGCCTACGTGTTCCTTGGATYAGAGAGGGAGGAAGGAGAGCAGTTACGTACTGAGGCAGCCATAGCTTGAGCCACCTTTCTGCTACTGGTGGTGGTGTACCCGAAGCGCYCCCGCAGTGCTGCAGCTTCTTTCAATGCTTCGATGGCTCTCTCCAGACCTTCTGTAACGTATTGGCTCACCTGCTYCACAGAAGGGTGGAAGCTTTTAAATCATCCAGAAATGCTCATGGAAGAGTGCAAATCGAGGGAGAATACTCTTASAGGTTTTTTTAGTATAGTTAGACTGTTTCATGTCAGAAAGAATCTAACACACGAATTTTAACGTAAATCCATAATAAATGATAAATTTTTATGGAAGGACTGTTTTTCCTAGTTGTGGCATAAATGGAACTTTTTGAAAATGTCATTAAGAGATTCAGTCTTCCCATGGTTTATGTAGAGATCTTCCTGGGGTCACAGTGATCTCACACATAGAAACCTCTCATGGGTCCCTGTGTGATCACTGTGACCACAGGAAAGCCTTTGACTCTTTGAATCATGACAAATAGGACATCTAAAAGTTCCTGAGATATTCTGAAAACACTGATAATACTTTTGTGGTCTGATTGTAGCACAACTTTGGAGAAGATTCCTCATACTGGAAATGGGAAGGGCATCAACCTGGTCAAGGAGGCAGGTGAAAATGGCCTTCACGTTCGTGGCAAGGATCCCAGCTTGCTGGTCCTGAACATAACCAAGCATCATCTCTCTCATGAGACTAATCAACGTACGTTGCAACTGCACACAACTGGACATTAATAAAATTGTGAAGATCTGTACTTTTTGCTAGATCTAAAAGGCTTAGAGCATCCCCACCCGTCGTGCAAAAGAGATGACTTGTCCAAGGCGGCTTGCGAAAGTGCCCCACCCGTCTTGCAAAAGAGATGAACTTCTTAAGAGGCCGGCTCCAAAACCTCTAGCGGCTTGCAAAATGGGGTGGTTTTGCAAGCCAAAGCTTGGCTTGCAAACCGGCTTGCAAACAATATAAGACAAAATAAAGTGCATGAAAAGTCAACATGAGTGGTATTGCCTCCTATGAAAAGTCGCCACTATAGTTTGCTATTAACCTTGCTATTGTCCTCCTTGGCTTCTTATAACAAGCTATGGGTGGGGCATCCGGCTTGCAAAATGGATGCCCTCCCATTTTGCAAGCCAAATCCCACCCACATTTTGCCAGGCGGGTGGGGATGCTCTTAGAATGAGGAGAAAGATTATAGTTTATAATCCACTTTTTGAACTAGACAATGAGACAAAGACGCGGCAGGTGGGGATGCTCTTAGAATGAGGCGAAAGATTATAGTTTATAATCCACTTTTTGAACTAGACAATGAGACAAAGACGCAGTTACCTTGTGCATTGGACTTGGTGTTAAGATGAGAAACCTTATTTGTGCCTCTATGTATCAATAGTGTACATTTCAACTTTTCAATTGTACTTCATTGAAACACAATGACTATAAAGTCGCACACAATTAGGGTCTGTTACTTTATGGCTTACCTCCAGAGTGAGGAGTTTGCAACGGGCGACAGCTTCTTCATTCCAATCCACAAATTCCTCAACCACTGATACTGAGATGGGAGCATGAGCATGAATGGCTGACTGTCTTCGTTGCTGTTGTTGCGGTATGGGAGTGAATGGGTGCAGGAGGGATGGTCTTCTCTGTGGTGCAAATGGCGATGTCTTGAGCTCCATTGTCTACATGAGGAAACAAATCTCAACGAATTGGAAATATTTCATATTTCTCCTTAGTACTAGACGTGTTGAATGTGTGTAAATGATGATTTCTCGTTTTCTATGAACACTAAAATTCATGACCTCTACCTTCATTTTCATAACATGTGTCTTCCTCAAGTACTTGGTAGCGTGCACTTCTATTTAAGGTATACTTTTACTATGAAAGAAGTACAATTAGAAAGTGAAATTTGAAGACATAGCTTATGAGTTTGGGGAATTATGATAGATAATGCAATCTTGGATGAGAGTTCCAGGCTACATGCTATAGTACCAACCTCCCTGGTCAAGGCATGTACTAAGATAGAAGGCTCACAAATTGTCCCTTTAACAAGCCTACATATTTCATCAATGATAGCGATACATATTTCAGGGAACATGTCACTCAAGTCCTAGATGAGGGATGCATTTAGGACCTCCTACCTTAGATCTTGTAACTTTGTACCATAATTGAATCACCTAGTATGTTTTGTGCACATCTCTTAACCAATTGAAATTGTAGAGATTAGTTTTAGTAAGCACTGAACACTCTACTCATAAGCTTTGCAATAATCTGGATATAATATGATGTCTACTCATAAGCTTTGCAATAATCTGGATATAATATGATGTCTACTCATAAGCTTTGCAATAATCTGGATACAATATGATGACCTGTATACAAGGAAGAAGCTCCACATTGCTATAGTGTAGTATACAGTAGTATTTTGAACCCCTCCTCCTCTAACCCCTCCTCCTCTAAACTCTCAGCTTTTTAATTAAGGTTGTCAAGATGCTTTACCTCCGGATGTGAGAGCTTCCAAGAGGACACTAAAATGTGCACCTTGTTTGTATGGAGCTGATTTAGTGAAGTCAACTCAAATTCTCCGTAATCTTCTCTATAGGACTTGAACAAGGATTCGGCAAAAGCTGCGCATTGAATAGGATAGGACGTAGATTAGAGTTGATTGTAAAGTCTCGCATTGAATAGGATAGGACGTAGATTAGAGTTGATTGTAAAGTCTCCGCATTGAATAGGATAGGACGTAGATTAGAGTTGATTGTAAAGTCTGCTCATTGAATAGGATAGGACATATATTAGAGTTGATTGTAAAGTGTGCAATGAGAAGGTAAGAGCTCGAGTTTGAGAAAAACTTAGGAAAAAACTCCTTGAAGCACCAAAACTAGGGTATGATGGTTTCTTTTGTACTATTCTTAGTTAAGCCTTCCTCTTGGGTTCACTTTAAGATTAAGTCTATTGGTTAGATGACAAGCTACACTATGTGAGGCTCTTTTTGGAGTTCAACTACAATACTTGGAGATCAAAATAATGGGAGCAACTATACTACCAACAAAAAATATTGTCCACATTAGTAATGTTAGCATTTGGTGTTTGGTTTCAGGAAATCTAGTTTTTGACTCAAAGGTGTTTGAAGAAGTGTATGTTGAAAAGAATAATGAAAACAACACCATGTTTTGGTAGTACAAGATCCTTGGAATGTTTCAATGTTGATAGAGAGATGTACCTCCTACATTTAGGTTTCCACATCCGGAGACTAGGAATTCATTTGCCAATCCTTTGGTCCTTTCATATGCTCCCGCAAGAATCCTCAAGTACTACAAAGAGGAAACTTGGCATTAGGGTCCTTGTGTTAATTGAAATCTCATTTGTTACCATAATCTTCTGAGGAAACTTGGTATTAGGGTCCTTGTGGTAATTGAAATCTCATTTGTTACCATAATCTTCTTGTTCTATAAATGAGCATTAGTAACTCATATTTGAAAGTTTAAGGTCCTTGTGATAATTGAAATCTCATTTGTTACCATAATCTTCTTGTTCTATAAATGAGCATTAGTAATTCATATTTGAGAGTTTAAATCACTCACATATTGTATACCTCCTGCTTCTATGGGCGGGGGATTGGAAAGTGATGGCTTTGAGAGGATTTTCTCTATTAGTAAGCTCACTCGTTGCTCCATAACTCTCTGGTTCATCATTGGTGGATCAAATCAATTATCTTTACATATGCTCACCAATCTAGTTTCCAACATCRATTTAATTTGTCCTAATTTTTGCACTAAACTATGCCAGTGAAACGAAATTGAAGTTTTACCATGACATTCTTTAGGTGGTGTGTTGTGCAACAAGTCCCTAAGCTGTAGATGCTAATAAGATGCTAACAAACTTCAAACATCATCATGCATTTTCTTCTTCATTTTTCTAGGGTCACTTCAAGAACAATTACAAATTCCGGTTTCATCAACATTGTGATTGTATGAAAAATGAAAGCCAAACAATTGTAAATGAGCTTACCTGCACAAGAATGGACATGACTGCAGCAGGTGATGGAAAGACAGCACCTATCGTCTTTGCTTCAGCTTGCACACTCTCTGTCCCCAAACCGTCAAAAGCATACCTTGTTAACCTAGAAAGATGCCGCGACCACTAAGTGTGCAATGGATGACAGAGAATCTTTCTATGTAGGACAAAAGTGTCCCCAATCCATCAAAAGTATACCTTGTTAATCTACAAAGATGCCGTAAACACTAAGTATACGATGGATGACAGAGAATCCTTCTATGTAGGAAAAAATAAAATACTTCTATGTAGGACAAAAGTGCAAATATTTGTCCTTGGAAGTTTGTATGAACACAAGATCTTGAGAGTAGTTCAATGAACACAAGATCTTGAGAGTAGTTCATTAGATGTTTTATGTAGGAAAAAATAAAATACTTCTATGTAGGACAAAAGTGCAAATATTTGTCCTTAGAAGTTTGTATGAACACAAGATCTTGAGAGTAGTTCATTAGATGTTTTTTGGACTGTTTAGAAGACTATGAGTTCCCGGGCTGTGGAAACACATTGGGAACTATGCGAACTCTACCACATAGACAATCTGACGTGAAACATAGACTGCCACGTTAGATAATACTAATTAATTATTTTATTTAATTATTTATTAATTATTTATTTATTTTAAATTGAATTTTTTTTTTTTTTAAATCAGTTTTCAGTTTTATTTATACTTYCTAAGATATATGAAGGAAAAAAAAATTCAAATTCAAAATTTTAGACTAGCCGCTGGTTTCATGTGCAAGGAACAGTTTCAAAAAAAAAATTGAAATTCAAAATATGAGACCAGCAGTCGCTGGGTTTAATGTGCAGGGAACAGCCCCGAAACAGTCTCCGGAAACAGTCTCCTGCGGGGTTGAAAAAACATCTAATGTGACCTCCAATGAGTGCCCTTGGGCTGTTTTTTAAGCAAATGATTTAGTCGTTTGACCTCCAAGGGGTGCTAGCTTTTGGGTTTATTTTTTAAGCAAATGATTCACATGGTACCAAAAAAGATTGGTTTGCACGGTGAGCAGACCGTCCTTTTAGGGTTAAACCTTATTGCAATTTTAAAATCTTCTACCTCTAATTCACAAACTGGTTAAATAATAACTGTCTCATTGAGAAAGTCATGAGCAATAATATATTTCTGCAGTTAGCCAAACTGAGTCTTCAGCACAAGCAAATCAGGAGTGTGTCTCCTTCTGCGTTTGAGTAAAAACTTTTGTTCGTACCAGACATTTCCTTGTAGACAGATGTGAGACCCCTCAAGACGCCATCTGCGTTCAAAATGCGGCCTGGCTCAATTCCCAGCACCATGTGCACATCTTTGTTCATCACTTCCACGTCCATGAACATGGGTCTTGACGCAACATATCTTTGCATCACGCTGCTCCCTTTGTTAAACTACTTGCAATGCAATCACTCACACCACATAATCAGGCAGTTTAATGATTCATAGTAAAAAGCAAATTAGAAATTGGTTCAAACATGTTTACGTAGACATCAGTCGTTAACCCCTGAGCACCCGAGTGCCTCAAATATGGCCTCTCCAAATTGAAGGATTTCTTTGTTTGACTATTATAATCTTTTCAACAATACGGTCAAACATGTTTACGTAGACATCAGTCATTAACTGTTAACCCGTGAGCGCCCTGAGCGCCCAAGCGCCTCAAATATGGCCTCTCCAAATTGAAAGATTTCTTTGTTAACCCGTGAGCGCCCTGAGCGTCCGAGCGCCTCAAATATGGCCTCTCCAATAGACATCAGTCGTTAACCGTTAACCCGTGAGCGTTAACTAGACATCAGTCGTTAACCGTTAACCCGTGAGCGTTAACACTTAACGTGTGAGCGCCTGAGCGCCTCAAATATGGCCTCTCCAAATTGAAAGATTTCTTTGTTTGACTATTATAATCTTTTCAACAATACGGTCAAAGGATATGTCCCTTTCACTCTAGCTTGGGACTTGTCTCCACTACCAATTGGTACAAGTCAATTCATGTGGATTTCTTTTTAGATGATGGTTTGATTGGAATGAATTGAGAAGGGTCTGGATTTTGGATTTTGGTAAAATGAGCTGGGCGCTTGTATTGATCATGATTATTCATCACTGGAAGATCAAGTCGCTATGTACGCTATGTACAATCAAATTCTTTAACAAATTCGTCCGTAATTAAGGAGTAACAGTCTATGGTGATGATTCATTCAAATTGAGGAAATTAAGACAGTGTAAAAACATTCGWTTTTTCTTTGTATGATAACTTTATTAGCTGGTTGGAATCTTTTCTTAATTTACTTACCTGGGTCAAGATTTTGGCACGATCACCCATKGTCTGCAAGTCCCCTTTCTGCGACGCTGCATCAAATTGCCCAAGGAGGCGATTCTCGAGCTCTGCGAATGAAACACACGCCAAGTCCTCGACTCTCTTTTATTAGGAAAGGCACACTGTCTAGCTAGCTAGCTGTTGCACCCAAGAAAAATTCAAAACCATCGTTTCATTCGGATTCTATAMATGTTGGCAAGAATTCCAAGAATAATGTCAGACACGTGCCATCGTTTTGTTAATGAAGAAGTTCATGAAGAAGCGTACGTGACTACTCTTAAATTGATTGAAAAATGTTTGAATCTATTGAAAATTCAACAGGGAAACTGACCATTGCAGTACGCCTGTAGATTTCTTGCGGCCACTTCCAAATGGCCATTTGCATTCCCAGCGGTCTTCGCTTGTATTCCTCCCGTTCCTTCATTCGTTATGCCGTCCTCAGCAATTGCTCCTGCCATGGAAGCTCAAAATGGGAGTCGCGTTGCTATTTCCGCAGTTTTGGGTAGGATTTTTTCTTGTTTCATTTTCATATAAATATTCCTTAAGCAACACGTGCAATCATTTCTTCACTGATTCTGGTGGTAAATTTCAATTCAACCCTGGCATTCGGATTAAAATCTTCACACAATAGGGGCCAATCAAGTTGTTCATTGTCCATAACGACCATAACCCATTCATCGGTTTTTCTATGAATTGGAGAGAGAACTCACGGAGTTTCTGTGCAACTGCTGTTGCCTCWGCAACACGATCGTCGTCCGAAAACAAGGGCGGCTCCTCCGCGTCTACATGCCCCGCGGATTCGTTGAAATACATCATGTACTGCCATTGATAGTTCAGCACAAGAATTTCTCAGACATGTGGAATGTGGAATGTGAGCAATTTCAAATGATCATGTGGGTACACGCAATTCTCATTAAGATCTGTGAGTTTAGTGTTGGTGAGTACCCACCCTCACCAGGTCGATGGTTTCTATTGCAGTCTTTTTCTGGGAATCGCAACTCTACAATGAAACAAAGCATTCCCCCTCCAGAAGTCAATTTCAATTACGTCTCATTATACTTTCATCTTAATTTTCCTCTGTCACAATGAAATCGATTATGAAACCCAAAATAATTCTGCTAGTAATGATATCCGAGATAATTAATGAGATAAATTTTATCCATACCCAATATATGATTGATTGGATTTTCCACCTTGATGTAAGAGTTGGTAAACTACCTCTAAATGATCCCCAATTTTGGCTGCAGTTTGCCCTACACTTGCCACCCGAGTGTCCAAGCGATCAAAGCTCTCCGTCAATTCTTCTACTCCATCTTGCAGCTGTTCAAAMAACGCCAACTTTATGATGTTCTGTATTAACTGATATAGTATTGCAGCACACCCAGTAATTATTTTTTCCTCAGAAAAAGTGCCCATATCATGACATCATCACCGGATTGGTCACTGAAAACTTTGGACGTCATAGCCGGGGCTACATTGGGGTGGTCTAGCCCCCCAAGTCTAGCCCTCCTTAGCATTGTGAAAAATGGGCAGGGGCTAGAATTTTTGTACCACTAGCCCCACTTTTGTACCACTAGCCAGGGCTAGGCTTGATGTCTAGTTGGAGCTGAATTGCTTCTTGTTGAAGTCAATGCAAGTCATAGGGGCTGGAATTCAAAGCTCTAACCCCCCACAGCTGTCTAGCCCTCCCCCCACAGCTGTCTAGCATCCAGGCTAGACGATCCAAAGTTTCCAGTGGGTCAAGACCCATGAAATGGTGATGTGGAATATAATTTCAGTTCTGCTTTACTAGAGACTACAGTTYCTTGTTTTTAGGAAGGGTTATCTAAGAAGTGCAAGAGAATTTCGGAAGCTCACAAAACTCTGTAGAAAAAGAAGCTTAAGTCACGAATTTCACCTCCTCAAAGCTCTGCTTGTGCTCCTTTTCGTACATTACAATATCCTTACGTTGCTTGTTCAAACGTTCATTGACCTGATTNCATATTGCAAACCCTATTGAAATGATGTACACAAGGTTTACTTTTCAGTAAACTAGGTTAAAGTAGTGAGGCTTTCATGTGATCATTGTGACCATCAGGACTCGGGGGGAGAAACTCCTCCCCTTGAATTATCATGAAGATTCCCCTTTTAGAATTGTCTGATTTTCATAAAAACCCTGTTTAATATCAATCACCTTCACAAATTCTTTGAACCAGGATCCTCCGAAATAGAGTCACAGCTTTAATTAGCCTCGAATATCAAGAGGCATACCAGCACCAACCAATCCTAGTTTTTAAGAGCTTTTTGTAGATGAGTGTCATAAGGTTTGGCGTCTCAAGTCAAGGCACTTTTAACAAAATTGATTGGAAAGAAATAGTCATTATTTACCATTCTTCCATAAACTAATTGGTTGACAAGCAATCTGAAAAATGGTCGAGATCATATAAGGCCATATTCGTAATATTGAGACCTTTTGCAGTCTCATTTCTATCTTCGACTCGAAGATAAACTCATTTCTATCTTCAACTCGAAGATAAACCGCTTCATCTCTTTACTACTATTTTTTTATAAATAGATAACAACACCAACTTTTAGGATGTCATTATATGGTCACTATTTGAGCATTTCTTATTTTTTTAAATGAATTTTCCAATAACTAGCATTGTGTCTCAAAATCTCCAAAAAGTCTCAATATAACGAATATGGCCTTATATCTCAAGAATGGAAACAAGTGCTAAATTTCGATAATAAAATATTGGCACGATTGAATGAGAACGCCGCAACTGTGAACAATTCATGCAACTGCACAAAGCTCTTCAAAACTAGGACTGGTATAAAGTTTTCGTTTCAAATGCCAAAAGTGTTGAAATTAAATGCCCATTAAATTAAAATTGGGATGAGGTTTTTTTGCACCTCGTTGCAGAGGTCGCCCAGGGAGTTCCGGGTGTCTTTGAAGAGGGGTAGTAACTTGGGAGCCTCTGGAAACTGCAACATGGATTCACGTTTCTCGCTGACATCTTCTTCTTCGTCTAAGCTGTTGTCATGGGCTGCCGCAGTCTCCATTGCAGGCGCAGCAGCTATGTCCTTCACCAGGCTTTCATAMAACATGTCAAAGGMAAAMRGCCCCTGCACACAACAATAGKTACCACTTAAAAGAAAAWTTTCAAAAATGSGTYCATTCTAGGGTRGAGGATACTCTTTTCTGTCAATATTGATCATTTTAACCAATCAATGATAAAGGGTGTGCTTTCAATAGAAGATCACTTGATAGTGAGGTCACTGGCGAGCTCAATTTAGTGAAAACAAACAAATCAAATTTTCATCACTTATGTTAGAATTGCACAAGTTTCAATTGCATAAGTTGTGTTTCAAAGTGGGAGGGGAACTCACGCTGAAGTAATCCAGTTTCAGGAGCGGCTGGGCTGCCATAACTTTGTTGGTTTTCACAATTTGCTGCCACCTGAAGATTCAGAAAGCTCTTTTGAAAAATGTAATTTAGATGGGGTTCACTTTTATATCACCAGAATTAGTGACCGACGTTGAGTGTGTTGGTTCAAAAATATAAACGACAATAGGAGTAAAGAAAGTCCCCATAATTATGCTTAACTCAACACTCGCTGCTTCACAAAGACATAAGGCCCAATTTGAGACCTCGAGGTTTTTCAGGGTTTAAAAGCCGGGTCACAAGCCATAGCCATAACAAGAACTTTCGATGACAACCATCAAGAAAATTGAAGTTGTAAAATGACTTGTGTGCGGTTCCCACATGAAATATATATCCACATTCTAGTTTCATATGGAAGAAAGAAAAAGAAAAACCATTTCTTTGCATTAATTCTCAAGACCTACTTAGTTTTTGCAGCGAATTCAGTTCTTGTTAAAGAGTACCCCAAAATTACAAGCTTTGTGTGTGTCTGTGACAGAAAAACCCTAATAAAAACCCTAATAATTCCATCGCCCAACATACAGGAAATCAATGAAGTTAGACAGGACTTGGAATTCTCGGAATCCTGACAGCGCAGTTTCCAGAGCACCTGCAGCAAGTTAGTAATGTAATGCAATGTTATTCAATCCTTGCAGCATCTCCAAGGTGACAAAATAAATTGCTCTTCCACGATGAAAATTCTGTAATGGCACACATTGACATACAGGTACATTGAAAGCAAAAAAGCTCACTAGAAATCAAGCAATGCATAACAAAAAAATAACACCATGATTAACATTCTGATTAAACGATTTGTTACTAGATCAGAAGAAGAAGAAAATATTCAACTCATATCACCTAAACCTCTTTTTCAACCCAGTTGACAAAAACAACGCTCACCTGCCTGATTGTGTCCACATGAGTTTAATGCGTCAAACTCATGTGGAAGTTCGGTTGCTCAATCGAATGTGGACACAGTTCTTCAGGAGGAAATGAAAGAAAGTTTGCAATTCAAGGGAATGTCAGTAATTAGGGTTACGTGTATGACTTGGATCGGAGTGTACTACGAATATGAAAAAAGAATTTGATTGTTTACAGCAAAATCAATATGAATGATTGCATAAAAACATAATTTAATTGATGCTATTTGTGTGCATATGTAAAAGAGATCTTACCAAGAGAATTCTTCCACAAATTTGGACAAAATTAAGCAGCATTGGAATTCCATAGCCATGAGGGCGCAGCCAGGAAGCATTGAGTATTTGTAAGACTTTCAGATCGAGAAGGGGTCTTTCCAGTTGCCCAGGAAGTGGAAACGAGGAAGCTGAAACTGGAAAATCAATGGCCTCTGAATTGGATCCTTTTCAGTTTAAATTTTTCTTAAAAGCTTCATTTTTGAACTCTTTTTTTTAATGGGGGATTCAGTTATCATTCAGTATTTCTTTTCCCTTCAAAGTTTAAAATTGCATTCAAAGTTTAAAATTGCGTGGGAAATGAAAAAGAAGTCTTTCTGGAAACAAAACTGGAATCTTGGGAGTTGGGATTTGCGGCGGAGTGCAGTGAAGCAGCGAACAGGGCGGAGAGCTAGAGAGAGAGACGAGGTTCCCTCTTTGTGGGAACGTGTAAAAGTGACGCCGTTCTCCTGAAATCATGGACGAAGAAAGTTAAGAACCTTCGTGTAACTGGGCAACGAAACTTCGCGCTTTGGACGAGAAGTCCACGTCGTCGTTGGTGGTGGTAATTAGTCAGGTCACACTAATTTGGGAGAAACAGACGAGAGGCTGGCTGTTCAGTTTTTTTCTTCGTGTCTATAATTAACTTAATTGGAGGTAAGGTAGTTGTTGGTGCTCTTTCTCAATTTGCCAAAATAAGTAATTGCATTCCTGGAGGGGGTACAGAATTTAAGGATAAGTTTAGAATTGAAACCAACTGTAACCAACTGTAATACCGGTAGGTACGACATTTGATTAAACAATCTACCCAAATGGTTGACCTTAAAGTGCCTTTATCTTTTCTGCAAATTTTTCACATTTTTGCATATCTTGATAAATAAATACATTATTTACCTCGATTTCATCAAATGTGTCATAAAAAAATTATTGTAGATTTTAAAAGAGAAGCATTGGTTTGAATGAACGAGAAATTTTGTGATCACTTGAATCATTTGGAACCTCACAGAGTTCATTGGCTAGAATTGGGACATTGGAGCACTAAGGAGTTCAATTTTGTGGTGACACTAATTTTTTTGCTTCACTAATGGGCCAAATTATTTTGGCACATATCCTAAAACTTCAATCATTACAGTCAGTTATTAATTTATATGCTTTGATAATTTTTTGTCTTTGTATAGGAATTTTTTTAAGRTACACTAAGGCTTGTTTACTCTCCACAATACTAGAGATATTCCACTCAGGCTTCAGCCTTTGTATCTGGCTTTGAAGAAATTTTGCAATGGTAATTTTTTCACAAATATTAGAGCTCCAAAAGAATGGTCGGTAGAACCAACTTTGGAGAGCATCATGAACCTTTAATTGTGCACCATAGAATGGATCCAAACCCATGGTTGCAAAATAAACCATTGGCTTGAAGGTTTTCATCGTTTCCTCAATATACTCTTTAACTCCTTCAATTGAAAAGACATCCATTCCCATCGGTCCTATTGGTTCTATATGGGCTTCAATTTTACTTGCGTGAATTCAATATTTTATTAATTTTGTTGTGGTTTMATTCCATCATTTCAAACATGACTTTAAATGGCCCTTACGGTTGCAAAATGGATTGTATACTTGTCAAAACAAGAAAAACATAAAGGTCTTTTCAAAAAACAACTAAACTAATATACAACATATAGGTTTCGATCCTAAAGATTGATATAATTTAGCTATGAAAAAATAGAACTAAGGGTGATTGCAAGAAACAGTTGTACTATTTTGTGTCTCACGTTGCATGTGGAAGTTGTTTGGGGCCATAACTTTTTCAAAAATGCTCAAAAGAACAAGAAATTTGGAAGCAAGCTTTCTGATGGTATGGATAATAAACATGAATTTTTTTCAGTTTTTGTAAAATTACTTAAATGACCGAAATTGAATTTTGATAATATGTCACACCTCGGGGGGTGCACTATGTAAGGGGTTTGTTGGTACCGTGCGGTCAAGCCTCCATTCCAAGGGGGCTATGTAGGTCATTTTTTTGAATATCTATAGGGCTATATTTACCTAAATTTCTAAATTCCATTAATTTTTTGGACCCTATATTTCACTTAAAAATTTTGAGGGCACTATTTTATAATACCCTTTGTTCATTATAATTACACCATTTTCTCAAAAATCTTCAAAGCATTTGATTTGCCCTATATTGAAATCCACTGCCTAAACTGTACATATGAAAAAGCATGAATGAAAGAAGTGAATTGTATACATTACATGCAAACTTATAATCACAACTTCACATACACAAAAAATTATTAAAAAAGTTACAGGACATTAACTACTTTGAAATCTCAAATACTACAAAATCTGAAGTACTTTCAGGTATATGGTATTTTCAAAGGAAGCATATTGTATAAAGGAAACTAAATCCATTTTCATTCAATGAGAACAAAAAATTGTTTTTTAGTGAAGTTCACATTATTCTCGAACTACACTTAATACTTCAATCAACGAGGATTACTTTCCACTGTGAAATGGAGGCTGAAGATGGCAACACAAACCCGATACATTTAGACACCAAATTCTTGAGTATAGGAATTGAGAGTACTTGGATATCAATACCACAGATAATAATAGATTCTTTGCAAAGCAAAAGAGTTTCAAAGACTAACTAAAGAAAGTTGATTGACAAAGCATACTGTTGTGGGGAGCAAATCTGAAAGTGTTTTAGGCAAGCATTATTTACACATTATTGACAATTACACAACATTTACAAATAGGCAGACAATGTCATGCTGAAGACAAATGATGTTAGAATCAAGCTGCAACTACATTCACTATTAAATCACAATATGTATAAAATAGTCTTTGTGTTATCAAAGACAACACGAAATGGTCACATTGTTTATAAAAGTGAGGGCTATAACTCGATAAACTCTATGGCAACAGAGGTTCAGAACAACCTAAACCTCGTTTGAAAAAAACTAGACCTTTTTATCAAAAAAACATCAAAAAACCCAGCAGTCCACTACAAACGGCTTGGTGCTTTTGTAGAGCACCTGCAAAATCAAAATACAAATTTACATGACTAAACAAAAAGAGAAGTAGTCAACAAGACAATCCAGCACTACTAATTGATTGTTAAAGCCTTCATAGGTTAGGAAATTACATGAGAAGCTATTGTGTCATGTACGACACATTGCTTACAAAAATTTGGGGCTCAATCATGCGCATTCCAAAACGCATGGTTGGTCAATGAATTTTCAAACAGAAACATTGGCATTGTGACAGTAATGAGAAGGCTATTTCAAGCTTGGGGTTCAAAGCTCACCTCAACAAAGACCAAGGGTCATCTAGATGTACTCGTTGTCAACTTGTTTGTCTCCCTGTAAGACTTTCATTTCATCTTGCCACCCAATAGACATTAGTGCACGCAGTTGGTGGAGTTTCAGAACTCCTAGCTCCGCCAATGGCCATGTTCAAAGATTGCTACTTTGCTAAGGATGGGTGCTTGAAACTTCCACAATTTGTTGAAGAAGAAGAGGTGGGAGTCGAACGCTGCTAATACTATTTTTGACGTTGAAGCAGAAAAGATGTTAAATGCTGCGCCCGCCACAACAACCTCCAAATGAAAGCACACGAGTTACAGCGGTGCCAAGTGCACTCCAACGTCTAGGCTTGACCGGGTGCCCTACTAAACCCTAAACCAGCATTGCTGCCTTCAATTACAGAAGACTATGTTCAATAAGCTTATACCCAAAATTTCTAAGAACACCTTATTTCAAAAACCTTAATCTTGAGCTTCTTCATCGACAACATATAGAAGAATTCACAAGCACGTACAACATCTTATAACTACTCCAATCCTAAACATTCACCCTAAACACAAAACCATAGAATTCAAAAGTTTCGCAATGATAGTGCCATCCTAAATCCTAATCCAAGGTACACCAAGAGACGTTAGAGACTCCGCCTTGGCCCGCGAAGATGACGATGGAAGCTAGTTCCTTTCCATCCATCAGTTCCTCATCCGGAATGGAAGCCTTTACAACCAACTTAATGTCTTGTATACAGGCTGTAATTGCTATACTCGATGTACTCCACTGTTGAACATTGGATCCATTTCTTTGGATACTCTAAGAAAGTTACGCTCTACAAAATTAGTACTGAGCTTGGCATTAAAGTTCTGAAAAATTGGATTTTTTTTATATTCATTTTGGTAACCCTATTGTAGATCTAAAAATAATTTAAAAATAATTATTTTCTACTACCCTTCTTTATTTATAATGATCTTTTATCCATGATAATGATGCCATTTTTTTTTAAAGCCGTGTCAAAAATTTACCTCCACCTTAATTAAAACCACCCTTCATTTGATCGCACGTCTCTAGCTAAATAAATGGGAGTGCACCCCCCAAGTGTCACACTTGCAGTTTTGATGGTTTCTAGTATTATCGAGTACATTTTTTGAAAATTTAGGTCATGGGACTTAGTGGGGTGCTTTATAATATGGAAATACAACTTTCCAGGAGAGGGGTTTTTGATTGCCTATTGCAAGTGAGTTCAGATTGGCCTAAAGTCATCACCATTTGCAATGAATTTTTGAATAATAAAAAATGATTTTGGTGGATTTTTTATGACTAGACATCCACATAAAGTTGTTTCAAATGTAAAAAATTTATTTTATTTTTGAAAACTTTATCCTATTTTTTACTAATTAAAATATCAAAGTATGTATTTTCTTGAGACTTGGCACTTCTCAAGTTCTCCTACTTAGTGTTTTTCTACACTTTTCCTTCCTATGGTATCTTCTTTTTAAACGTATATACATTAGTCATATTTTTTTAAAAATTTTAAATTATTTTTTAAATTTTAAAGTACTCCCAAAACAATCAGCCAAATGCAACAAAATTGACAAGTGTTTCTTGCAATCACCCTAAACAATCTATAACTAGTTCACTTTTCAAATCTCTTTGCACTACATTGCACAATTTTTTCAACTTTAATTATTTTTTCAACAAATAATGCTCAACACAACTRTAAGATACAATATTCAAATGAGGTTGTTACCTTAAACCATAGAAGGCTTAGAAGTGGTTGTTTACCCCTAGAGGACCATTTGTCCCCTCATGAGACAATTCATCCCCCTCCACACTTGAACACCTCTTGATTCACACCACTTTCACCATGATGATGAAAATTTTAAAGCACTGCAATTACATTCAATGCTTGCAAGCCAAGGAAGAGGGAAAAAATGTGACCATTTTTTAAAAGAGCCATTCATAGTAGCTCCCGCAATTCTCATTCTTTCCTAGATAGAAGGCCCGAGGGTCACAAAATGTTCTTGAAGTGTTGAGAGTAGTACCATTTGAAGATTGTCACATACTAGGGGGTACACATGGTAGAACCACCCATAGTTGACCACTTATTAAGCGATTCTATATATGTTCTGGAGCACTTTAAGGCAATGTAAATATTTTGTCATGTAAGAAGATAGAAATCACAAAGATTGCCACTATTTTGTGATTTTTTTTCTTTAAATTCAAATTACTATATATGAGTTTTGGAAGCCCAAAATTGGCTTGAACTCATTACCAATATGGAGAGTCTTCTTATTGTGACCATTCAAGAATTACTTTCCCGATCACTACTTTGGAACATGTGTCATCAACTTATTATGATAGAATCACCCATTACCAATCACTTAAGTATTATGTGCATGATTTGGAGTAGTGCGAGGCAATATAAATTTGCTAACTTGATGAAAGATAGAAATTATGGAAATTGCAAATTTTTTTGGTAATTTTATGCCTTGAATTGAAATTATTATGAATTTTGGAAGTCAAAAGTTGACCTAGACCCATTCCCGACACATAGAGCCTTCCAAAACTACTCATTCAAAGACACAAGATGTTAAATCGAGTCCACAAAATGGGCCCCATGTTGAGCTGGCCTAATACGCTCAACGGGACCTAATCAAGATCTCGGGTGGCTAAGCACAGCTGCAGAACCGCGAACGTACAGGAATGCGACCCTTTAAGACACAACACTACACGACAATGACCCCCAAAAAACTGAAGATGAACCCCACCGCCGCCATCCTGTGCAAGGCGGCGATTTTAGGGTTTAAGGCGGTGGACTAGGATTTTGAGTTTGTTTTTAAATAATGAACTAATTTACATACCCCACATTGTTGTCTTACCTCCTATCACCCCATGTGTATATAAAGAGACGTGTTTTCATTTGAAAACACAAATAAAACATAAAAAAGTACAAAACACAAAATACAAATCACAAAAAGCTTAAATATTTTTTTCAAGTTCTATTAAGACCACATCTTGTGGTGAAATATTTTTTTAAAGTTCTATTAAGACAACATCTTGTAATGCAATTTAGACAACAAATTTCAAAGTTTAAGCATGACACATAGAGTTCCACTCCCATCTCTCTCCTAACCTCGTAGTTCACAACAATTTCATTATTCCATGGGTCTTTCACAAAATGGCTACTTCATGTGTTTTAGGGTTATTAATAATTTCATGTGGAGACGTTTTGTTGCTTATACATCCTATATGAACTTTGAAATATACGTTGTCTAAACTGTGCCATAAGATGTTGTCTTAGTAGAACTTGAAAAAAATATTTAAGCTTCTTGTGATTTGTATTTTGTGATTTGTATTTTGTGATTTGTGATTTCAAATGAAAAGACATCTCTTTATATACACATGGGGTGATAGGAGGTAAGGCAAACAATGTGGGATATGAAAATTAGTTCATTGTTTAAAAAAGAACTTAAAACCCTAGTCCGCCGCCCTAAACCCTAAAATCGCCGCCTTTGCAGGACACCGGCAACAGTGTTATCTTCATCTTTTCGGGGTCATTGTTGTGCAGTGTCGTGTCCTACACGTTCATAGTTTTGCAGCTGCACCCAAGTACCTGCAATCTCGACCAAGTCCCATTGAGCCTGTTAGGCGAGCTCAGCGTGGGGCCCATTTCGTGGGCTTGATTTAACGTCTTGCTTTAAAGACTACGATGGCTTTCAAAACCAAGCACATGTGTCATGTCACTGATGGTTAGAAGATGGTCAAAAATCAAGAATTGATGGTTTGAAATTAGTCATAATTTAGTCTCTATTGAATTTTCTAGTACCTATAGATTGGCAATAGGGGCCTGGTTGGTAATGGGTGGTTCTACCATAGTCCCAATCTGAAAAAGGAGTAAAAAAACACATTCCAAGCTTTGGGTGGAAATGTATTCCAACCTCGGTTATCAATCATACACTACATGTTGGGTATGGATCCCTGGTTGGCAATGAGTGGTTCTACCATATACTGATCAAATAGAGTATTGTAGAAAAGATCATATGGCCAAAGAAACGTACAGACAAGTAAGACACATATTTATGTGGATAGAGATATTTGTGAATCACTTGTTTGGCTGCAGTTAAGGTCCACCATTGACTTTCAGAAGTCTGTATGGGTGGACATTACATTATATTATAATAGGATGAGCGCTCTGCATTGCTTTTTGAACACACCACCAAATTTMGTTATGTCAGCAAATGAGAGACAGACAGGTAGGCAGCCCCAGTCCAAGTGGGTTTTAGTTTAGTTTTTTTATCAATTAACTTAGGAATTCAAACAAACACAAACAAACAAAAGACAGTCAGTCAGTAGGGGCCAGGGTGAACTGACCCCCACATTGCCCCTTTTCTTACCACTGGGAAAACACTGAAATTCTTTCATCTGCCTCCTATGACAAAATTTGCAAATTCTGAATTCATATTTGCAAATTCTGAATTCATATTTGCAATTAGAGGCCCCAAATTAGCTAGGGAGTGTGAAGAAATACAAAATAAATGCGGCACAAAATAGGGCGCATTTTTTACATTTACCTTGTGACAGGGGCAATGAGGGGGTCAGTTCACCCTGGCACTTGATAACGACGCAGTAGGTGTTGTTTTAACTTAACAACTCACAACAAGGTTGAGTCATTTGATTGGAAATCATACATGTGGCATGGAAGCCACGTCATTATCAAGTCATGGGAACCAGTAATTATCTTATAAAATTACATTACAGCCCATGCCTCATGATTAGTGCCAAATGAAACTGAAAGTGATTAGGGTTTGTGAATTTTGCCATTCAAGTTTGTCAAGATCCTGGTAGAAAATGCTGCAAGAGGCTGGCATGGTTGTACGTTAACCCCTGTAGGATGTGGCGACCATGTTTGGGCCTCTGATTCCAGTATTTCACATTTTCGTGATGGTTCCCTTACGTATTGGAGAAAACATGAAATTATAAGTATCTTGGCAAAGTTGTGGAGCAAATTATGAGATAAAAAAATAAAAATAAAAAATAAATGGGTAGAAGCTATGCTTAAGTAAAGAGCATGTTCTACGTATTCACCGTGAATACAAGTTCTTTCCTGTAGAGGCTTGGTGTCAGGCATACCCTGCTTGGAAAGTATGCATTCATCTTTGGCTACGGGCAAGAGCAGTGAAGGACAGTTATCCAACATACTCTATTGCGTTGTAAAAAGATTTGTCTTAGCTTCTTCAATCTACTTCCTTGAGTTTTATGATGATTTTTTTATAAGGTAACGGAAATTCGAAAAGGAAAAAATCCCATCCGGTCACATACCCACTCCTAATTCATATGCCTAGTGCACCCAATTGAAACCCAATAATATCTTTTGAGGATGTCGCAGGCCACCATTTTTCTTCACCTTTTAGAAATTGGGAACTATAAACAATGTATGAATTACAAATCCAAAAATATTAGTATTCATGATTAAACCATAACTATCAATTAGAAAGTTCTTCATTAGGTAACTTTAAAAACATTGGGAATTAATGGTATAAAATTGAAAAGTACAATTACAAAAAAACCAAGAGGAAAAATTCTAAGGGAAAATAGGGGTTCTAAACAAAAATTATTGTAAGCAAGATTTGGTAAAATAACCAAATTGGGCAAACGGTAAAATGGTGATAAAATAATAACAAAAACATAACAAAGTAGAAAATCAAATTAGGATTACATAAGAAAAACAAACAATACTAGACCAAAAGACCTCTCCACCTCACATCTCACAACTCGGTTTGCTTCAATGTTGTGCTTTGCATTTTCTCTTGAAGGATATTGTTGTTTTCCCCCAAAAGGGAGGTAGCCATGCCATTGAGAAAAAATTCAAACTACAAGAGCACATGTTTGTGATCAAGTAGAATATTTTAGATTGTCAATTGTAGTTTGCATACTTTTTTGGAATATGTATGTTTCTTTGAATCAATTTGTATTTTTGGAACAAGCTAGGTTTAAGATTTTTTTGTACAACTTAGATTCTTCAATTTTTTTCTCTTTTTAGAGCAAAGCAATGTTTGAATTTTCATAGGAAGCTACATTTTGGATTTTTTTCCCCCATAACAAGCAAGATTTTTAAATTGTTCAATTTAGGTAGCTTGCATTATTTTTTTGAACTTTGATTTTTTGAAAATTTTTGAAGTTCAATATTGGTATAGAATATTTTTTTAATTTTATTGATAACTCAATAATTTAATAATTCATTTAAAAAGATGGTTTTCATAACATTATATATATGTATAACATATTATTATCACAATAATATTCCTTTTCTGAATCCTAGAATTTTTACTTTCTCCCTTTTTATTTGTAAAAAATTAGATTTTGAATTTTTGTTTCAATAATCTGTCGTTCTCATACATTTTCAACTTTGAAATTAATTAGTATGAAATTTTTCATGTCAATTTTCAAATGTTGATAGGTAAAGTATATTTTTGAATGGGCTGTTGTCATAGTCCTTTGAGCCATATTTCGCTTGGCTACCGGTACGTTCGGTACATATGTTACTTGCAACTGGTGCAGATGCGTCAATCCAAGTGTGTGAGGTAAGTGAACGACCAATTTGATGTTCACTTTTCCTTCTTCTCCGTGGTGGTCCAATATACTCTTCGTATGTAGAGCATCCAGAACCCATTTGCAGTCACAAATTTCTTGCCACACCTGTTTATCCTCAAAACCACTAATAATTTCAGAGTGGTGAAGCTAACTTGTAAGCGGTTGTTGTATAAAAATCCAAACTCAGAAAGCCTTGATTTAGGGTTACCAAAGAGTGGTTGTACATCATTTCCCTCAAAATACGCTGAAATTTGCTTCCGTATGCCATTTCAGAACATCTTTAAGGGGTTAAACGATTGTTTGCATGTCTGATGGAGTAGTAGAAGGCAATGTATATTTTTTGCCCTTACTATAGAAAGATAGAAATGATGGGCACTGTCAATGTTTTCTGATTTTTTTTCCTTGAGTTCAAATTACTATAAGTTTTAGAAGCCCAAAGTTGGCCTGAACCCATTTTTTACGTATAGAGTCTTGGCTAATTCCGATCATTCGACTACAAGAAAACAAAGTTTTTTGTGACTTTGTGAAAAACGCGTTTTGTCGTGTAGTTAGACATGGAAATAATCCGTGTTGATGTCACCTAAAATTTGTTATAACTGACGTGCAAAAAAAGTATGAAAATCTTGGGTGATGAGACTTGCTTTTTGAAAAATTTCACATAAGACATGCTCTTCCAACCTTCCTTACTGCGACATGTGGAGGACACATTAGTGCCACGTAGGTAGGCAAGGCCATGTAGGACACTTTTTCATCCGGCCCGTTGATGATGTAGACCCAGAAAAGGCTAACGTGGCTATTTTTTTACACCCTAGTTAGTCCACTTTCGTGTTGTTTGAGAATTTTTATGTGCTTTTTTAGACGTCAATTTAGACATTTAGATGTTTTTTTAGACATCAATTCATTCAATTGTAACCACAAGACAAGATCAATAGAAAATGATTGTTTAAAAAAAAATATTTAAATGCACAAATACAATTGTTGAATTCAACAAGAATGAAAGAAAACTTACCATCTACCATGAAGAAAATTTTTGATGGCAAATTCAAGGAATTACTTCATTAAAAGTTAGTGAGAATAAAGGGTAGAGAGGTCATATTTATATCCATTCTCTGCCCATGGTGAGACAAAAGGATATGGGATAACTAGAACATGCACTACAAGAGAAAGGGGTGTTTTAAGTATAGTCCTAGTAGTATAGTCTTTTAAGTAATGACCTTTAAGTAAGTTTTTTAGTAAAATTTTATTGAAAAGACTGCCTAATTTTACTAAAAAACTTACTTGAAGGTCATTACTTAAAAGACTATACTACTAGGACTATATTTAAAACACCCCTTTCTCTTGTAGTGATGTAAACTTCACTACGGTACATGTCGACATTGTTTTAGATGTATAGACATTGTTTTAGACATCTAGATGTTGTTTTAGACATTTAGATTGTGTTGTTTTAGACATTTTACATTGAACACAATTCTTGCTTTACATATCCCACATGAATTGTTTCTCTTACTACCCTCCCACATGTATAAGACCATCTTTTTCATCCATGGTGCACATCCATCCATTTCCCTATTTTTGCAAAACATGCCATGTGACTGCCCGTTCCCTAAATTTTGTAAGTATGGCCAACACTTTACCAAAGATTTTAGTAATTTTTACTAACTTACCTACAGTCAAAATGGATCTACTTGTTGATGTGGCAGTCTATGTTTTTTGGGACATCACAATAAAACGCAAACTTGTATTTTTAAACATTGTCAAGAACATGTCCATCTATGGTGACATCTACTCGTTTTCCAACTTAGCCGCACATGTTTTCCACAACATCACATCAAATTTACAATTTTGCCAGTGTTGACCGTCCAACACTTGACGTCTCGAAAAACTAAATACGTCTTTTGGCAACAACACCTAAAACAAGAGTTTCTTATAATGCTACTTTCTCGCTCACTACTTTGAAACATGAGTCATGAATTTATTAGTCCCAATCTTGAAAAGGTGTAAAAAACACATTCCAAGCTTTGGTTGGAAATCTCTTTCGGCCTTGGTTGGAAATGGTTGCACCTACAAGTTGGATATAGATTCTTAGTTGCAAATGGGTGGTTCTACTATAGGTACTCATTGATTTTAGAGATGTACACAAAGTGATGATGGTGGTTTAGTTGAGTGTGATTTTGGGTGTATCTACCTTGGTACTATTGGATTTTCTAAAGAAATTGTATGATCGTTCTTTGGAAAGGGGGAATTGTTATTTGGAATCAAGGATCTCAAATTAGAAAGTAGAGATTGTGCAATATGAAAACTAAATTATGTAGAATAGAAGTTTTTTTGTTTATGTTTTTTTTATTGTTGTGAGACGTACGTTGGACAACTTTGGCAACACTAACTTGGACAACTTTGTGCTTCAAAGACACTGGGGGGAGTCAATTCTACAACAAACTATACACAATTTGTCTACAATCTTAGTGAATCTCTATATCACCAATTATGAAGTTTAGTGGATTACTCTTCAATAAAGTTTCTTTGTGCATTTTTTTGTGAGTGGATTTGCTTCTCCTACATTCTATCTAGATTTATGGTCTCAAAATGTTAGTGAGGATTTTTACTTCTTCATTTCAAATGTTTGCAAGCTCAATTAAGAGAAATATAGCTCCAACAATTCATTTCTTACACCATTTTAGTTCTTCTCAAAATTGTTCAAAGGAAAACTTATTATTTAATACATACAAAACTAAAAAATTTAAATGTATGCTTCAAGGTTAAATATCTAATGAAACTCGACCAAACCTAGTCATAAAATGTCTTTTTAATGATTAAAGGTTGAATACATGACATGTTTAACAATATTTCTTCCACATTATGATTGCTATTATTCCTAATCTGATAGTGTCATAATTGCATGTTTCTTATCTCTATCAAATTTGTTTTGCATTCTCGAATGCAATGATGCCTATATGATTTTGCAAGAGTGCAAGCCTACTACCAATGCAAATTCCAAACTTTGGATTCCTTTTCCACTTGTAGAATTCCTTTTTGCACATCAATATCTTCAAGTAACATTCAAGACCATTGTTTCTTGGATTGCAATGTACCTTAAGAATAAATAATTAAAGTAGTTCATATGGACATCTAGAACAATTACAAAAAAGATCCTCATGCTCCCAACAAAAAAGATCCTCATCACAATGCTTCCTTAGAGATATTCTCTTTAAAAGCATTTAATGAGAATTTAGGGTTAAGGGTAAAATTTGTTCCAATAAACAAAAAGAAGTGAACAAAGAAAACAAAATAAGCCCTTTACTTGCTTGAGCTAGTCAATCATTGTCAAATTTGAAGTTTGAGGCTTACTTTTGAATAGATTCACTTACGTTTGGGTTGTGCTCATTTCGTTCTAAGAGTTCTTAGTACTCCATATGGTTCACTTTCCAAATTCACAATTTTAATGGGCGTTTTGCTCATTGCAATATTAATCATGAATAACTGCACTTACGAAACTAGGGAGCACTTCCAATGGTGCCCTACCTTCATGATGGATATTGCTTCAGTCAAATAAAAATAAAAATAAGCGTGACATGCATAGAATTACTATGAGGGTTTTCATTAGTCTTCACATGTCTTTCATGATAGATATTGCATTTAGAGTACTTTTTATTGCATAGGCTATAAATCATGAAAGATTTTCTTTTGAAAGGATGTAACTATTATGTTTTAGTGACAAATACTATCTATGAGGATGTTCACATTATATGTGGAATGCATTATTTCAATTCTTACATGTTTATTTTTTGTTTTGTAAGCATGGCCCTCGAAAATTGCCAGGGAGGATAAAATTCTCATGAGGTTTCTCATGTCATTGCCAATGAAGGAGAGCACTCGAAATATGCAAAAGGAGATGTACAATCATGGGTGTGTTTGGTTAAAGAGGAAGGTGTGGAATGCAAGAGAGGTCCTTGGAAATTCAGCCATCACCTAGCTAACCATTTACGAATTTCCCATATGATGGACCTTCTCAAATCAAAAAATATTGAAAGGCCATCTAACCCAGGTTTCAAGAAGATGAAGGTTAAATCAAAGAAGATGAATCTCAAGAGGATGGGAAATCCCTACAAGAGAGCTAGGAAATAATTATGGAAGAAAGATCAAGCTTGGAAGCAAGAAGGAAAAGTGCATTGGAAGACATTAGAGGACAAGGTCAAAGTCAATTTCAAAATAAAGATACCACCTATTCTTGCCACCATCGTTGGCCAACATGTTGAGGCACTCATGGGGATGAAGAAATTTGGTGAAGGGGTTCTAGATGGAGGAAAATGTGAGATTCTCCACAACTCTCAAAACCTTGCAGATTGGGTGGTTGGATCCAAGCATAAAAGAGTATCAAAGACCACAGAGACATTTTTCATGGACAAAGATTGGAACAAGCATGAAGTTGCTAGAAAAGTCATGGTCAAAAATTGGTAGATTGACATTGTGAACAAGCTATTCGCCTTCAGTAAGCGTTTCTATACACTTCAGTTATTCAATCTCAAATTTTTTTTAATCTAATTGGAGGTGTTTTCTTTGTTTCTCATCTCCAGATTTCTTGAACCAGTCCTTTGATTTCCACTAAGTTATTTTAATTTTGTTTTAATTTCTTATCCTAGGTGGAAGGAAGGTAAAGAGAGGTGGATTTCCAAGTTTTTGGAGCTGAAACGGTCACTTTACTAGATGTCCAACCCCACGAGCACAAATCGAATTGAGGTAGCATGTAATGCTTGCTGTTGGAAACACGGAGAAGGTAGTAAGTTAGTCATGGTGACAACGATGGTAGCAATGATGACACTCAATATAACAATGACAAAGTGAATGATGAGGATTAGGATAACAAAAATAGTAGTCATGGTAATAATGATGATAATCAATAGACTGGCTTTCTGCMCAACACATCTTGTTTTTTTAGGTGTGTTTTTCACTTTAACCCCTAAATGACCATGAGGAAAGAATGTGTCCTTGACCAATTTTTTAAGTTAAACAAAATCTTACCAAATTACTATTTTTAGTAGTTTATATTTTTGAAAAATTCTTTTCGAAGTTCAGTTTTAGCTTCAAAATCTGATTTTGAAAATGATTGATTATGATTTTTCTATTCAAGATTTTGTGCATGGGTGTCCATTGCAATCTTGACTTTTTGTTGAGGGCTCTTGGGAATGAGCCTCAAATACACTAATTCTTTGAGAAAAAATCACATTAGAATTTCATTAAAAAAAATTGTAGAGTAGATTTTGAGAAGCCATAAATTGATTGGGATCATGCATGTTACTACTTTTTACCTCATATATTTTTGGTGACCAACTTTTTAGATTTGACATGTGAAAAGAGGATTGAGATACTTCAAATCACTTTCGGAGTTTTAACACCCTCATGATTAAACATTATAATCTTTCAATCCGTAAGAGATATTATTGTGTTTTCTTTTCCAATGTGAAATCTAACATGTCTAGTTTGATTTTATACGGTTACAATTTAGAAAGAATTGATACAACGTATCAAAATGTTGGCTTTTTGTTCAATTTAGAGCAAATTCTAGAAGCTCAAGAAATTCCAAGGTCATTTTGGGGTTAAGAGTCTTCATCTTCTAAACTACACTGAATATGGGTATTAAGGGGACCAAACAATTAAGGGGACTTAATGAGGAAAACTGTAGTCTGTAGATGTTCAAAACATGATGTACAACCCCTAAACATTTCAATTACTATCGATGTATAGCAAAGGTAGATATTTAGATAGTGTGAAATGTCGATTAATTAGTATGGGTCCCTTTAATACCCATGTTCAGCATGGAAGATGTCATACTTTACAATTTCTAATAAAGGCTTTTTTTTTTACATGTGTTGTTTTGTAATTGTATTGACTTCATACTTTTAATTTTGATTATTTGTGTATCCAAAGCACTGGAGACCAATACCTTCATTTACACTCTGAGATATGAAAGAAACATGCACTTCTAACATTAACCCTAGAGCGTCTTGATTCATCCCAAAAATTGACGACTTGAGAAAAATCATTATAAAGTGCTATTTAGAAGCATAGTTTGGAATTGATATACAAATAAATGTTGTAGACTAAGAGTCGTAGATTCCATCCGTATGGTTAGATTCACCAATGCTATCACCAATATTTTTTTTATAAATTTGAAAGGGAAGTTTCAAAATTCCTTCAAATTTTGATAGCAAGCAAAATATTACCATTTTTGGAATAGAATTTTTTGGAATGAATTTGAAATTTTGACACGGTGATTTTATGAGATTTTTGTGTTGTTAAAATCTATGACCTCATTTTGGCAAATCGAGTTTTGAATTGAAGTCAATGCAATTTTGGCTTGGTCAAGCACTTGACAAACTTGCACATTGGTAATTTTAGAAAAATTTGTACTCTAGTAACTCCAAATACAACCCTTAGATAGAACAACAACTTGATCTAGTCTCTCTACAAATTGGAAGAACTTTCATCCAAGTAGTTAGGAGGATGAAAATGCAGTGTCAATCTATTCATCGTCTAGTTTCTTGACGTCGGCGCGCTCAAGGGTTGACTCCTTGACTCCTTGAAGTGTAAAAAACTATAATCAAAATTTCATTACGAGTGTTTATTATAAGGTTCCAAAACTTGAAATAAGTTTCTTGGCATAAAAAACTCAATTACTACAGTTATTTTCCTACACTAGTAGAAAACGCAAAATTTTTAACAGAATTCTGTTGATTTGGTCACGTTGTACCGGTCACTGTTTTGTTGATTTCAACAAAAATTTGTTAAAACTAACAGATTTTTGTTTAAATCAACAAAACAGTGACCGGTACAACGCGACCAAATCAACAGAATTATGTTAAAATTTCTGCATTTTCTACTACTGCGCTACAACATCTAGCAATTTAAAAGGAAAGTACTCTATGTTCATTGATGAGTAAGCTTATATGCATTGAGTGAGAGTTATTATTTCCTCACAAGAGTTTGATGAACAACTATACAATGACTTTCCTTAGTGGATTTCCAAGGAACACGTGTTCTCAATTGTACACCACCATTACAATGTCGACCACAATGGGGCCTACTCCAATTCTAACCACGATGGGATGTTTTACCTTATATACAAAAAATTGATTACTCATTGCCTACAGATGATGATGGGTTTGCAATAAACTCCATGGCTTAATTTCTTAATGGTTTATGCATTGTGATGGGTATTGAAAGGAAGTCCAGGGATTACTTTTGAAATGTAACAAGCTCGGTGATGGGCATTGCATACGATAGGAAGTCACATGTGAATACAATACAATTACGTGGTCATGGACATTGCAATTATTAGTGATTGATGATGATTTTTCTATCCCAATTCTATGCAAGAGTGTCCATTGCAACCTTGAATTTTAGTAGTGTTGAGAGCTCTTGGAAATGAGCCTCAAGTACACTAGAGCTTGGTGGAAAAATCACATTAAAATAATTCATTTAAAAATATTGTAGAGTAGATTTCTAAAAGCCATAAATTGATTTGGATTATGCATGTTTGATCTTTTAACCTCAAAATTTTTGGTGACCAAATTTTTAGATTAGACATGTGAAAAGAGGATTGAAAGACTTCAAATCACTTCTCTAGTTTTAAAAACCTCATGATCAAAGATTATAATCCTTCAATCCATAAGTAGATTTGTTGAATTTTCCGTTTTTCCATGTTATTTGTAACACGTGTAGTTTGAATTTGTAAGGTTACAGTTCAAAAGAAATTTGTAAAACTTATCAAAATGTTGTCTTTTTGCTCAATATAGAGCAAATTCCTGAAAGATCAAAAAATGCCATGGCAGCTTAAAGGATTTGATAGTCTACGGATTAGTTTACAAGTGGAACTTGCCTTCCAATGGACATTGCAATTTATATGTATATTAAACTTCTTAATTAGAAATGACAAACTTGAAAATGAATATGACAGCTACCATGACATAATGTTTAATAACATAATTTTCAAAAATGAAACAACAAATCTATTCAAGTGTAGGTCAAAATGTCTTTAACAATCCAAATCAAAATATATAATGTCATTAAAGGCCATGGCAACTTATCTCATACACAATACCCATTGTAACTCTTGATCCCTGTTTAAACTAAGGTAAGACATCCCATTGCGGTTATTTCTTCCATAGTGGTCACCTATGAAGTGGCCCCATTGTGGTTTCCTTAGTTTTGTGAGATCTCGACCACAATCAATGTCTTACATGGTAGTGATGGAGTGATTAGTGACCACATAAGGCACTTCCAACTTTCCAGTGTGAAATTCATTACAACGATTGATTTTTTAGGCATTCCATGTTAGAAAATATTGTGATTGCATTAGGTAGTGAGATGACCATTATGGATTCAGATTTTGTTGGCTATAGGGTGGTCTACAGACCTTGTTGGGCCATGAAAAACTAAACACTTCAAAAATTCCTAGCAAATTCATACTTTATTGAAAATATATAATTTCAATTGCACTTGCTGTTTCTCACACTTGTTGTTTCTCACACTTGTCTTTAAGTGGGGAAAAAACTGAAAATTTTCAACAATAGCGTGAGGCCAAACTCCAAATTCTAACCACAATGGGTTGTCTTACCTTAATCCTTGGACCCCATCACGACTCACATTACATGTTTTACTAATCCCTGGACCTCTCCATGCAATATCCATCATTACTCACATGACATGTTTTAACTAATCCCTGGATTTTATTTAGAACCCTAAACCACAATAAAGAAATAATCAAATTTTCCTACATATTTTTTCATTGCAAAATGACATTTTAGCAAAAAGACACACACAATACAACAAGAAAACCATACCTTTTGAATGCATTGGTGATATTAACATTGCATTTCTCTTTTGAAAACAATATTGGAAGATATGATCTTATAGTGTAATGTTTCCTAAATCCTAATTTATCAAACAATGTCATTGGATGGTTTACAAATGTTATTGCACTTTATTATTAGAAAAACCTTTATTTTGATTATTTTGGGAAGTTAAGAGGAAAATGATCCCTTAATTTTGAATTGGAACCATATCCACCATCCATTTCAGTTTTGCAATAGAAAAATCCATACCTCCCACTACATTGTCTTCTAAACATTAGAAATGGTGGTTGCAAAGCATGCCACATGCTATAATATAAAGCCTCTTTGTTTAATCCAGGAAATACGCCATAGACACTAAGTGTCTGATGAATGACAACGCATTCACTTGTGTACGATCATGGAACAATAACTTTGCCAATTCCAACGCTAAGGCCTCCCGCTTTCCGGGGGAGGGAAAGGCCCTCCTAGCGTTGGTTAACAATGTCATGCTCGCTCAGCCATTCTAAGTCATTATAGAGGTGCTACAAGTAAAAGATAAAGCCTCCTATTTTGTGTTTGATGAATTTATTTTGTATACTTCCCTTGCAAAATTGGGACCTCTAATTGCAAATATGAATTCAGAAATTCCAAATTCTATCATGCATGGAAAATTTTAAAAATTCAGTGTTTTCTTAAAGGGTTGAGCAAGGGCCGGGGTGAATTGGCCCCCTTGCTGTGCCCCTCCAAGTCATGGAGGGGTGCAATTAAAATAAAAAGCCCCCTATTTTGTGCTTGATTAATTTACCTTGAACATCTCTCCTAGTTAATTTGGGTTCTCTGATTGCAAATACGAATTTAGCATTTGTTGAAATTCTATCATGTGTGGAAAATAAAAAATTTCAAGGTTTTCCCAAGTGGGCGCTTAGGGTCAGGGATTTTCCAAGTGCACCGTGACCCTAAACGCCCAATTGAGTAGTCACATCTGTGGGCGATTTATATGGAAAAGTCCCAAAATTTTATATGGTAAGATAAACTTAACTTAACCTACTCTGGTGACTGGGGGTTCCAACTTGCAAGAACTACAGTTAACCCTTCAACGCCCAACTCATGTTTATCAAAATCCACACCCTTCTCAATTCATTCCAATCAAACTATCACTATCATCTAAAAAAAGATCCACATGAATTGATTGTACCAATTGGTAGCAGAGACAAGTCTCAAGCTAGAGTAAAAGGGACACGTCCCTTGTCCGTACCATTGAAAAGATTATAATAGTCAAACAAGGAAATCTTTCAATTTGAAGAGGCCATATTTGAGGCGATGGGGCATTGAGGGGTTAAGTTAACCAACTCCTGTAGTACAATATTGCCGTTGAGTGTGTGACGTCATCAATCATGAGCTAGAATTTCCGATTCCCATATCCTATAAGTTACGGCTATGGCAAACTGACTCCCTTATTTCCCCTTCAAAAGGTAAATGTAAAAATTGCCCTCTATTTTGTGCCGTGTCAATTTTGTATGTCTTCAGTTCCATAGCTAATTTGGGGCCTCAGATTGCAAATATGAATTCAGAATTTTAAAATTCTATTAAATGTGGCAAATAAAGAAATCCAATGTTTTCTCCAGGGCTAAAAACAGGGCAATCAGGGATCAGTTCGGCTAGGGTGAACTTGCCCCTCATTGCCCGTGTGAGGGCTGGGTTGAACCACCCCTGCGCTTGGCCGCTTGGTAAACCGCTGAAATTTTTTATTTTCTACACATGATAGAATTTGCAAGTTTTGAATTCATATTTGCAATCAGAGGCCCCAAATTAGTGAGGGAGATGAACAAGGTAAATTAAGTGGGCCCAACATAGGGGGCTTTTATTTTACTTGCACCCCTGGAATTACTTGGAGTGGCCGAGGGAGGGGGCCAGACCACCCCAGCCCCTGTTAGAAGGTAAATGTAAAAATTGTCCCCTATTTTGTGCCTTGTCAATTTTGTGTTTCTTCACCTCCATTAGATGTTTTTTCAGCCCCGCAAGAGCCTGTTTCGGGGTTGTTCCCTGAAACTTTTCCCTGCACAAGGAACTAGCGACTGCTGGTCTGAAATTTTGAATTTAAAAAAAAAAAAAAAAATTAAATTTTTTTCAGAAAGTGTAAAGAAACTGAAAACTGATTTAAATTATTATTTTTTTTTCAATTTTTTCAATTAATTAATAATTAATTAAAATAATTAATTAATTAGTATTATCCGACGTGGCAGTATTTGTGCCATGTCAGACTACATACGTGGCAGAGTTCCAGAGTTCCCAATGTGTTCCCACAGCCCGGGAACTTGCAATCTTCTAGACGGACCAAAAAACATCTAATGATCTCCCTAATTTTGGGCCTCTCATTGCAAATATGAATTCAAAATTTGCAAATTTTGTCATACATGGTAGATGAAAGAATTCCAATGTTTTTTCCAAGGGTAAAAAAAGGGGCAATGTGGGGTCAATTCACGAGCCAGGGGGATTGGCTCCCTCACTCGGCTGCTCCAAGTAATTATAGGGGTGCAAGTAAAATAAAAAGCTTTGGCTCAAAACCCCGGTTGCCATGGGTGTGTCGTGTCAGTCCTTATTGCGGCCTTCATAACATTTAGTAGCAGCACTACTAACTGTCTTTCCGCCATGAAATGGTGTGGAATATTCTACACCATATCGATAGCTATGAGGTCAAATGTCAAATTTGTCATAATGTTAGCAAGAAAGGAACTGGGTTGAAACTAATGCATACTAATGGAGGGCCATTAGTAATTTTATTTGTTTTGCAAGTAGTTCTCTGGCACCAAAAAGTAGTTGACAAGTGGCTCCATGAGCATTTTCTAAAGCATGGTATGTGTTTAGTGGTGTCAGGTTACCATGCATTCAAATTTGGCCCTCCTAATTTGGATGGATGGTGTTGAAGAAAGGAAAAGGCAGGTTGGCTAAAGACTACTGAATGTAGGTCCGAAATGACCTTAAACTACCCCGAATGATGGCTAAAGTGGTGGTATTGTTCGTGTTCCTCCTCTTGTGTCCTGATAGGAGAGCCCATGGTGTGTAATTCTTCCCGGATAAAAAAACCCAGTTGCCATGGTTGTCGTATCTTGTTAGTCCTCGCAGCTACCTTCATTGGTCATTTGTTTCGCTGCGAACCACATGGTTCGTATGTTATCAATTAAAAAAAAAAAGACTATTGAATGTTATGGAAGGTCATAAGTTATTAAAAAAAATAAAAAAAATAAAAAAATAAAAAAAAGCTCCCTATATTGGGCCTGATTAATTTACCTCAAACATCCCTCCCAACTAACTTGGGGCCTCTGATTGCAAATGCAGAGCGTTAAATCGTGCCAACGAATTGGGCCCTGCAGGCTAGATTTACCGCTGGGAAAAACGCAGGAATGTTTTATTTTTTGCAAAATGTTTTTTTTTTGCAATTTCTGATTTCATATTTGCAATCAGAGACCCCAAATTAGCTAGGGGGCTAGAGAACATACCCTAGTGACGGCTCAATCTAGGGGCCTTTTATATACTTTTACCCTTTTACCCTCAAACATTACCTTGCGGGTAATAGTTTCGTTGGCACTATTTAACGCTCGGCATTGCAAATATGAATTCCGAACTTCCAAATTCTATCATGAGTGGAAAATAAAAAATTTCAGGCTTTTACCAAGTGGCCGAGTGAGGGGGTCAGTTCACCCGAGCCAGTTCACCCCAGCCAGTTCACCCCAGCCAGTTCACCCCAGCCAGTTCACCCTGGCCGGGTCAGTTCGCCCTGGACTCCTGGATTCCTGGAGTAGTGGTGGAGCTGGATTTCCATGACCGGTCAAATTTGTACGGCCGTTCAGTCCGTGGCTGACACACGTTTATTATTAGGAATTAAAATAGGAGGCCCTTCATTGATTTCTGCCGCTCCCAGCTTCTCTCTTATTGGTCAATCTTTTAATATTTTCTCGGCTACAATAACTTAGCTTCTATTTCACTGACACTTTTCCTGCAGTCAGTTTTTAAAGGTTTTCTTTCTCCATTTCTTTTTTTTAAAGAAAAAACTGATTGGAAATCCGTCCATCCACTCAGGCACTCACTCATTCCACATTAACCGACTGAATGAGATGGACAGTGGGTTTCCTGCAATTGGACGCACCTGCCTGCTGTAGCAATCAAAGTACAGTATCCCACCATTAAAAAAAATAATTAAGGAAAAAAAAACAGTCCCATAATTAAGTTTCAAGTCAAGTGTGGCTGACAGGGTACGATGTGGATAAGGAAATAGTCGAGAGCTACACTAATGATGGTAAATAGTGTTACCCATACTAACTATTTTAGAAAGGCTATAAGTTTTTATTCTTCATGAATATTTTTACAGAGTGCATGGATCCTAATAGTATTATAAGGTAGGAGGTCCATAAAGCGACCATCTAAGCACTGAAACTGAATTTTGGGGAGGTAAAACATCTTGAAATATTTTTCAGTAAATTTTTGTTGAAAGACAAGAAGAAATGACATGTGGCTCAAGTTGTTTCATATTTTTTGGAGCTTTGTGGAATTAGATGTGACATTTTGAAGTTGAAATGCCATGGGGCTCTAAAAGCGACCACCTCCTAGAATGTACACTATTTGTACATATTTGTACATTGAAGAAAGCAAAATGTACCTCTTGTCTCATGTTCGGTTCAAAATACCGAGTCAGAGTTCAAGCCTCCTACCTTAGTTGGGAAAACTTTGTACCTATAGTTGGTAAAAATATTCATTAAGCGTAAAATCTTAAGGTTGTTTTAAATCAATTAGTGTACTGACTTTCCTCAAATAAGATAGACTGAAACTTCAGTTGGGGGCCAAGTTATTGAGATTTTGTTTGTACTGTGCTTGTAATGGAATGGAGTAATTCTTRGAAAATAGTTCTAATCATTTGCTAATGTTTTTGGACACCCTACTTTGAAGATCAAGTGGTTTAAAGGCAAGAACTTCATTCTTCAATAGAACAATTCAGTTTTGATTCCATCCTTCAAAAGAAAGGAATGACTGAGTGTACATCCCTATCTTGTGAACCCATTAATATATCTTCTTTGACTTTGTTGCAACGACGTCGTGATCAAACAAACTCTTCTACCAACATTAGAATAATAAAGTTGTGTTCAATACAATTAATGTTGGTATGAAGATTATAGTGAATGAAGAATATATTGGGGTAGTTTGACTAGGCATGTATGCCTTGTGGGAATAGCYGTAGATGCGGCTCACCCTTGTTGCCTTCATTATGGATGAGGTATGCAATGGCATGTGTGCATCATGCATTTTAAAACATGTCTTTTATTTGGTTTTGGCCACAAAATGAGGAACAATTTTACTCCAATGCAAAAAAGCACCCAATAGCAACATGCCAAGCAAAAATCAATAGCAAAAAAAAAATTCTCAAATGAACCAACGTGAAGAAAGCTCCTTGAGGTTATACTTCACTTTCCTACCCWCCTTAGTTGCCAATTCTTAATTAAACCCCCAAAGCATGTTAAATTTTCTTTAGAAGTCCTCCTTATTCCTAGGTCTTTATATACCTAAAAGAGCCTTTGACAAATACCACTCAAACACTATCAAAGAAGCTATTATTTTAGGTTTTGAAAATTCCGTGACTGTCCCATCACACCCAAGCGCATCCAAATGCASCTATGTAGCACCTATGTAGTAAGTGCAAATAAAAGACAATCCCTTCTTGAGGAAGACTTTCAAATTCTCGATGTTAACTTTAATCATGCCTACCCTAGGTTCCATCCACACCAGTTTTTTTTCGTCCCACCACTTAAAAGTTCAAACAAAGCACAAGAAAACTAAAAAGAGAGGGGGTAGAGCCCYCCCCCCCCCCCCTTTTTTTTTTTTTTCTTTTTTCTTTTTTTTTTGAAACAAACCAAGGCACACTTTATTCCACTCAGAAACTAAACATCACACGGAACCGGAAGAATCGGTAGATGTGAAGTAAAAGTCCACTGCCAGTTTCACCACAGTACTGTAGATGCAAATAGAATATTTCCCTGAACACATGGCATGCATGGAGGTCAGTTGCAACTATTAATTACCCAGCTACTCTCACAGACCCCACTTGAAGGAATTCATTTTTTTTCCCTTCAAAATCACTCCGTCACACGACCGAATTGAACTGAAATTTCTATGCCAAAAAGGAAGAAGGGTAAACAGGTCATTTTTCTTTTAAAATCATACGGAAATCGAAGTGAATTTATTTATTTTTTAAACCCGGAGTTCATTGAAGTGAAAAATTTCATTGCGAGAATTTGAAGGAGGGTAAAAAAAGTCCACAAAATATCTGATTTCTCCATCGCCTTCTTCATCCACGCCACACTCACTCATGATGCGTGCTCCACAGTGAACTGACCCCCTCATTGCCCCTTTTTTTTTTACCCCTGGGAAAACACTGAAATTCTTTTACCTGCCACGTATGACCAAATTTGCAAATTCTGAATTCATATTTGCAATCAAAGGCCCCAAACTAGCTCGGGAGGGTGAGGAAATACTAAACTGGCACGGCACAAAATAGGGGCAATTTTTACATTTACCTTGTGGCAGGGGCAATGAGGGGGTCAGTTCACCCTCGTGAAGAGCCCACTCACTCCGAGGCTCTTCCGTCCAAGACGGAGTTTTTCCAGCTTTTCTTCTTCAATTTTGGGGTACTGAAGACTTTTATTATCAGTTCTGTTTTTTCTACGTTTAGTTTTGTTCCAGTTTTTTCTTGCTCCTACTTCTCAGGTATACCCAGAGTCCTGCAATCCCGGAAAGTGGAAGCACTGGTGCACCGCAAAAACTCCCCTTCCGAAGCACATCTCCGACACAATTTCCGGGAGCAAATGCATTTTCACCCTTTCTCTCTCCCTCTCTCTCCCTCTCTTTCCCCGCCAACTTGACCGACTCGAAGTTCGTTCATTACCCACTGCGAAATGTTTCTCAAAGCTTTGAATCCTTTAGCAACTTACATTTAGTTTTGAATCTCTCACACTCGTTTTTGACTTCTCCTCGAACAGTTTTTCGGAATTCAATGTCGTCCTTCACGATTGTCCTCATTGTCGAATGATCTAGAGGTGAACCCCGTGAGCGATCCAGAGACAAAACAAAGTTTTCATCAATCTGTTTTTATCAATTTCTCCAACTGTCCGTCGTCCGTCATACTTCCATCGTCTTTCACTTYCTGCTCCAAGAACATTCAACAGTTTGGGATCCAGGTTGCTAATCTTCGAACCGGAGTAGTTAACCCCACAACTTTTTTGGGTCGACAATTGCGGAAGTTTGTGAAATGAAATGAAGAGCTCTTACGAGGATCGAGGAGGACGCGCAGTAGCTTCATGATCAGAGGGACTGCTGGYGGGGGTTTGTTAGTTAATTAGTTGCATTGGCTAGCTCTTCTGCATTACAGGTGGGATGGAATTAGGCCGGTGGGGTGTATGCTCCGGAATAAACATCACCTCTCGAACAAGTTTCCCCTAACAGTGCAAGCACACGATCAAGCATAAATTTTTTAAAAGCTTATGTGAAGACGAGGAAGAAGAAGAAGACGAAGACGACGACGACGACGAAGAAGAAGGGACTCCTCTCGCAATTCTTTCCGAAGGGAGTGTTTGTGAAGACTTGGTGGTACCCGACTTGGTACTCTTGGAAACTCTGTGTGAGAGAGAATGATGAAGATGGAGTGTTGGGTGCTTCGATTGCGGCGTCTTTGGTTTGCTTTAGTAATGGCCGCGGGGTGCTGGAACTCCGTGTGGGCGCAGACTGACGCCAACGACGGTAAGCTTGCGGATATGGAAACGGGAGAGTTTTTTTCTTTCTTTCTTGGGTGCTTCGAAGAGAGCTTCGAAATGCAGCGAAAGCCGGCATTCTAGTGAAATTCTTTTTGTTGTTGGAGGTAGTTGGGTTGTGGAAAGGTCTTCTGTTTTTTCGTTTTAGAATTAGGATGCATTTTTCTGTTGGTCAGGGTGGTTTTTCTGGAGTGTGGGGGTGGCTTTTTGAAAGTCTAATGGAGCAAGTGCCGTCAAGTAGAAAGTTCTGCCGTCTCCGTCACAGATTTCGAGTGCTATTCCGTGCTGATTACGGTGGTTTTAAAAAATGGTTTTTTTTTGGAGAGTTCACTGGTGGATATGCAAATTTTAGTAGTGCTGCAAGTCGCACTGAGCTTTTATACAAAARCTTGAATCAATGAATTTGTACTTTAGATAACAAAGTTAGGGCTGGTCAACAAGTTGGACTTCGAACCTTAGTTTCAAGTTCTGCACTTTTGTTACCCTGAGAGTGGTTAGTAGTATCAGCAACTCGGTTGTCAGCTTCAATTTGCAACTCAGGTAGGAGGTCCATAAAGCGCCCATCTAAGCGCTGAAGCTGAATTTTTGGCAAGGTGAAACTGCTTGAAATAATTTTCAGTAAATTTTCCTTGAAAGACAAGTGGAAATGGCACCTAACGCAAGTAGTTTCATATTTTTTGGAGCTTTGTGGAATTAGTTGTGAATTTTTGAAGTGGCAGAAAAGTGCATTTCAATGGGCTCTAAAACCGACCACCGTAGACTGCTTGTACATTGGAGAGTGCGAAATGTACCTCTAGAACCTGCTCCATTTTAGGACCTCCCACCTTACATCACATTTAAAGATGTTCAAAATGTGTATGAGATGGCACACTCGAAACTCGTCTGTATTTTTAGAATTAGAATGCAATTTTGTGCTGATTATGCTCATTGCTTTCCTCCATTTTCCAGTACGAGTACACAGTGTTGGCTATAAGGATTCTATTGGAGTCAGTGTGTTTCTTTTTTTTTAATGCCGATTGTCTTCTGATTTTGGTTCATTTTTGTTGCCCTTCCTTTGGTGTGGTTGTGCCAGTGGCGGCTATGAAAATCCTACAAGAGCAATGGGGCACTGAGATAGGGTGGATCGGGGCAGATCCTTGTGCAAATAACTGGGTCGGTGTCGTTTGCAGCAACAACAGAGTGATAACATTGTAAGTATTTTAATTGCACACAACAATTTGAATGAGAAACAAAATGCTTTGATAGTCTAATACCAGTTTTGTAGTACTTTTGATCACCAGATCAATATGTGGAGCTTTTTCGATATTATTATATAATCCGTAAACATGTTATAACCCAAGTAAGAACATTTGGTATGATGCTATTCTCGCTAAATGCTTCTAAATCATGGCCATGGCCGCCATAGAATACTCCTACATCACCTCTTAAAAGCTATTAAAAACCATGTGCATGTACGTTTGCTACTTCCTCATCTTACCTAAAACCTCTTATTTGAGAATTTATGTTTATCATAAATTCAGTAGCTTATTTTCTCATTAATTTACCTAATGCCAACTTTACTTTTTTCCATCTGGCTTATGCCTCTTTGTACTTGTGTGCAGAACTTTGGTAAACTTCGGACTCACAGGAACTGTCCCCTCCGCTATTGGAAACCTTTCAGCTCTTATTTATCTGTAAGTGCGCACTTCTTTGTGGTTCCTGGATTTTAGAACCGGGGTTGATTTTAGGGTGTGCATGTTGAAATGTAATATTTGAGATTATTTTGTTGAAATGCAGTTACATTTGTTTTTCTCAGTAAGTCTAAGGTAAGACAGCCCATTGCGGTTATTTCTTCCATAGTGGTCACCTATGAAGTGGACCCATTGTGGTTTTTTTAGTTTTGTAAGATCTCTGCCACAATCAATGTATTACATGGTAGTGATGGGGTGATTAGTGACCTCGTAAGGCACTTCCTACTTTTTAGTGTGAAATTCATTACAAGGATTGACTTTTTGAGCATTCCATATTAGAAAATATTGTGATTTTGTGATGGAGTGATTAGTGACCACATAAGGCACTCACTATCTTGTGTGTTGTGTGTTTTGTGTTATGCAGTGCGTTGAATAACAATAAGCTCAGTGGACCTCTTCCACCTGAACTTGGTGCACTTTCGAAGTTATATTGGTTTGATGTTGCTTACAATAATTTACAGGGACCGTTACCTGTCTCTAAAACCAGCTCCAATGGTTTGGGCATTGATTCCTGGCCAAATATCCAACACTAGTAAGAGAAAAAAATTTCGATCTCTCTTGGGTCTTTTTATTTGAATAAGTCGGTTACCATAAAAAAAAACCCTACTTCAAAGGTCCGTTTTCTACATAATTAAATTCAAATCTAAACTCGAAAGTGCCACGTGTCATGTTACTAATGGCTAAGAGTGTTACTGAATCCTACGTGGCACTTTGAATATCAATTTCGTCGTCTCCCTAATTGGTACCGTCCTTCCGAACTCAGAACTGACCGTAACTTATTGGAATCAATCAATTATTTGCTCAGTCATTATACTCACTGGTGTTGGAGAGAATCTTGTATAATTACATTATTAGATATGAGTTTATTGTGTACTTCTTAATACATTTTTTGGGAAGGATAATGAAGTAAGGTAGACTGCTCTTAAAGCGACCATTTAAGAGCTGATTGCATTTTCAAGGAAGCTAAGCTCCTTGAAATAATTTTCAGTAAATTTTCGTAGGAGTAAAAAATGAATTGGCATCTAACCCAATTCGTTTCATATTTTTCAAACCTTCAAGGAATTAATTACAAATTTTTGAAGTTGTAATGTAGTGGTCACTAAAAGCGACCACCTAGTAAAATATACATTGCTCGTACATTGAAGAAAGCAAAATGTTCCTCTGTAGCATGATCGCTTTTAGAGGACGGGCGCTTTAAGAGCAGACTACCCTAGTTGTTTTGAGGTAATTACTGTAGGTTACTGATTCTTGTGGTGTTTGATTTGCAGCCATCTTAATGACAATGCATTCACAGGCCAGATTCCACCTGAAATTGGGTTCGCCTCGAAGGTCCTGCACGTGTAAGCGTTTCTCCACACAGCTGCTAGAAATAATCTGTGTTGCAATTCAAGAGGGCGTATGAATTCATTAAATAAATCTCCTTACGATGTTGTCTCAATTTTTGTGAAATACAGGTAGTCCAATTTGACTGAAAAACATGTTTTTATGTTCTCGAGTTCRAAGRATGCAAAGGATTTGGACTCATATTTCTTGGGTTGGTTGTGTAGGCTGATGGAGAATAATCAATTCACTGGACCAATTCCTGATTCTCTTGGCAACATGTCTAGCCTTCAGATTCTGTAAGTGGCCTGCTCTCTTGTGTATAATATTGGGCTGGATTTGCTTTGTAACATATGTGAGGAACAGGGTTTTGGTTTTCTCTTAGGGTTTTAGGGTTTAGGGTTTCGAAAACTTGTTTCAAACAGCTTTTATAGCAACAAGAGATTTTGTTAAGGCCGTTCTGTGGAAGCCCGTTTAGCTGTGTTTTGAGCAACTTGGGGTGTTGATGGAAATTGCATTTTGGGTATCGTCAGCTATGCTTGTGTGGAGTTGCTATAACATCTTGGTTGGAGTTACTTTTTGCAATTTTTTGTAGGATCTCAATGCTAGTGTCTTTGTTTGTCTTCTACTGAAACCTTTATAAACTTGGATTGTAGAGAGTGTTCTATTTTTGAGATTTTTCCAAGTGCCACGAGGGATTACTCCCAATTTGCAACCATTGGATGTTTGACACATGACATATAGTTTTGGATCATAATCATTTTTTATGAAATAGAGAGATGCTTACTCTTGTCTTTGTGTGTTTGCAGAAACCTTTACGGCAACCAACTGTCTGGGCCAATCCCTGTTTCACTGAACTCAATTGTGCAAAATGGCCCGAATACAACTGGATTGCACCAAATGTACGTTACGTTCAATTCATTACTAATCTCAGAGTCGCTTGAAGAGAATATTCAAAAATCCATAGACTTCTTTCATGGTTTGAAATAGAAGTTTGGTGTTTTCCTTCTATTGTGGCACTATTGATGGAATTATAGTGCCGTATACGGTGCCACATGAATTCTTAAGAGAAGAATTAATTCAAGAGTTTCAATAATACCAGAAGGGGTTGCAACGTTGGAGAGGCAAAGCGAGTTCGAGAATGTTTTGTTTTGAGATAGCAAGTTTTTTTTGGGTGGTTCGATTACAAATTGCTGGAAAGGGTGACTTTGTTTTTAAGTTAAACTCATCTTTTGTTTGTGTTCGTGTTGCGCTTGTCAGTCGTGTGGGTAACAACCGGCTCAATGGGACTATTCCAGTTTTTGATGCTCTCAGCCATCTTGAATATGTGTAAGRAAGCGTACCAGATGCCTTGTAATAAGTCATATCCTTCGAATTTATTTCATGCAAATTTTGATCCCTTTCCCTGCCAAGTATTTTGTTTACCTTGAATAATGCATAATGAATTGCACCTTTCATTTCTGTGACAATTCAATTGTTGGTTGAATTTGTTTGGCTTAACATCTGCGAATATCTGGCTTGCAGTGATTTCAGCAATAACTCTTTTGATCCACAACCATTTCCTTCATGGTTGAATGGGTCCAASAATTCTCTGGAAACGATGTAAGATTTTCTAACTCTCCTAGAACGAGCAACTTGGAAAGATTCATTAGAATGTTGCTGAAACCATTCTATTGTCACATTAAACCAAATGAATGCATTTGAATGAAATTCCTTGATAATCTTGTTAAGAACTATGTTCTCGGAAGCGCCTCTTTGTCGTACTTGTGGATGTGGTTATAACTACAATTTTTTGGGTCTTTTTAGTGTAGGTTGTAAAATAAGGTAACTTGTCGTTGGGGGTATAGTGTGAATAGTGTTGTTATCAAGGCATTAGATTTGAAGTATGTGGGATGCAAGATAGATGCTAAAAAAAGTTGATTTGAATTAAAGTAGCCTACACTAGGCATCAAACTAAAGAGAGTTGCTTTTTRCTTGTGCTTGACATTCATGCATATSTTCATAYATGAAGCAATGAATTGCCAAGATTTGTAGGGTAGTTTGTAGCAAGTTAATAGAAAGTGAGTATAAGAGGAAGTGTTTTGRAKKTTGAACATTGATGTGGATTTGAGTACATAATAGATTTCTTAGTGTGATTTCACAGTATTTGGTGTTGTGATAAGYGAATTGTTGGCTYRCACTGRTAACTAATCMTGGATTYTKACTYTGGGGAAYTGCAGAGTCATGGATAATTGTAACTTGATTGGGCCATTGCCTRCTGATCTCTTGAGCTTTCCCGAGCTCCAAGGCTTGTGAGTGTTCCCATCTTTCTTTTTAACATTATTTTGTTTTCATTAACCCATGAGTGCCCAAACATTCAAAAGAGATTTGAAATTCATCAKWAGGGATKCTTCAAAGATGTTAACMAAAAATGTATCAATAGTMAAAAGAAACCATATTCTACAATTTTGAGCAATAGAAAAGTGGTTTAAAACTGACCATAGTCCACTATTAGCACCAAAAGTGAAGTTTCTATTTCTAGTTTGAGCATTTGGGGGATACAATAGTTGGAATTTTGACTTGAGGGCTTTTCCTTCGTTAGAGGTGTTGAGCTCATGCCGTGTGCCAAAGTCTGATGGGTAACTATTTCTTTTCTCACCAGGTACCTTCGAAATAATGAAATCAATGGGTCCTTGAACATCCCTTTGAACCTGGGACAGGATTTGCGTTATCTCTACCTCCAGAACAACAAGATCTCAAACATCATCAACGTGGCGGATCAAAATGCGAAGTTACCAGAAATTCAGTAAGTTGTCTTCTCTGAGTTGGCTGTGTACATGGCTACGTCAAATAGATTTCGCGAACTCCCAAATCATTTCATTCAAATTTCAGACTTTTAGACTTTATCATGTCGGAAGATGAAACTTCAAGAACTCTCACTACATCATACAGATTCAGAAAAGTCATGATTTTCAATTGACAGTGTGTGCTAGACATAGTGTTGATTCCACCCCAAAGGATGCGGCACTCGGATGCGAAATTTCTTCCAGTTTTGCTCCTTTGCCCTCACACTAACCAACTCCCTTCTCCTCCCAGCTTGCCAGAATAGCAGGGAATCCGACATGCTTCAATACTCGTAGTTGAGCTTCCGAAATTCATACAAAAATCATACAGATTCAGAAAACTACCCTGCAAATTCAATATCTTCAATCCCCAGTGTGGTAAAAAAATAGTATTGACTCCAAAGTATGCTACGTGTTGACAGGGTTGCTCCTTCCCTCTCTCGCACTACCTGACCTTTCTCTCCTCCCAGAGTAGCAGATTACCAGGGAATCCAACACACATGTAGTTGAACTTCAAAGATTTATAGTCCATTCTTTCAGATTTAGAAAACCCCCATTGTTTTTTTTTTCCTCCGATTCATGATCTCCGGAGGTTATGGCAAGGTGTGTCAAAATTTGATGTCATCAGCTTTGGTTTGCACACACAAGATGTGGGACACACAAGCTTTTGTTTGTGTTGTATCTTCCTACACACAAGTGCAAATGCCCAAACATTAAACTTTATCTCCACTAAGTCATAAATTGGCGAAATTTGTATACTAATTAGTTTTTGAAGGAAGGGTTTTAAGTGAGAACCGTCACGTGGCTACATTCAAGCAAGCTCTGGTATATTTTTAGATTTTCTTTTCTAATCCCAAAACCTTGGTCAAGAGAGTTTCATGCTGTGTAGAATTTCTCCATGATAATTGTCTTATCATTGGTTGTACACGTGTTTGTGCAGGTGTACAAGGGCATTCAAGCAGGCACAGGTGCCATGCTTGCAGTGAAAAGAGCCCAAGAAGGTTCCAAACAAGGTGCTGCGGAATTCAAGAGGGAGATCGAGATCTTGTCCAGAGTTCACCACAACAACTTGGTGGGGCTGGTGGGCTTCTGCTTTGAAAAGTCCGAGCAAATGCTGGTGTATGAGTACATGCCTAATGGAACGTTGACAGATTGGCTTCGCGGTGAGTACAAGACTAGCAACAAAAGGGATTGTTGTTGCCAACTTACTACAAAGATATACGGCATCTCTTTGCGTAGCTTCTTTGTATGAAGATGACTTTCGAGTGTTACTTCAAATGCTTTCGTTGAATTTTTTTTTTGAATGGTTGCAGGCGACAGGTCAGATGAGCCGCTCGATTGGGACCGGCGTCTGCTGATAGCGTTGGGAGCAGCGCAAGGCATATCATACTTGCACCACCACGCTGACCCCCAAATCATTCACCGCRAYGTGAAGTCTKGCAACATTCTGCTGGACGGGGACTTGAATGCCAAAGTGGCAGACTTTGGCTTGTCCATGCTGGTGCCMGATTTGAAAGACGGAAGCTTCAAGCCCACCATCAAGGGAACCATGGTACACCACCACTCTCACTCACACCCCTCTAAAGCTATCACTTGACATGGACAGAGGTAGCAAGTGATAATCCTTTTTGGAGAACGAGTGACGAAAACAGAAGTGGTCTAAAAGAGTAGAACAAAATCTTGCAGTTTTCAAATCATGGTAGTCTATTTTTCTCTGGGTTTTTTTTTGCAGTGGTTACATAGTCATCCTTCCAGGCTTCCACGTCTAACTAATTCCTGATTTTTTTGCACATTTTTGCTTCCATTTTCCCTCGATTGAACTCATTGCGTATTGACAATCATGCCGTGCTTGGATGTTATTTATTTTCCAGGGTTACCTCGACCCCGAGTACTACATGACGAACGTCCTCTCCCCCAAGTCCGACGTCTACAGCTTCGGTGTCGTCCTCCTTGAGCTTCTCACCGCTCGTCCTCCCGTAAGCTACCGCGGCCACATCGTGAAGACCATCCGCAACCGCTATGACTCCACCGGCATGCCCGGCGTGAGAGAGCTTCTGGACCCAGTCCTCCTCGAGGGCAGCACGAACTTATTCGACGAGCAGGAGACGTTGCTGAAGATGGCGCTCGTGTGCGTGGAAGACAGCTCTCTGGAGCGTCCGAGCATGCAYGABGTTGTGAAGCAGTTGGAGGCGTTGGTGGGGCCGAAAGCGCAGCTCATGCCTGGGAGGAGGGGGAGGAGCATGCAAGAGAGGATGGAGAGTCGGGAGAGAAGAGCGTCGTTGGAGATGGACAGGGCTTTGAATGGGAATGGGAGTCGGGGGTCTTCGGGGTTGCAAATGGAGTCTTTCAAGTATAGTGGAGGGTTTGTAACCGACCCTGTGGAACCGAAATAGGGTTTAGGGTGGTGGTTTGAGGGTTGGACTTGAAGATGGATCGCGCATTCTGTGAAATTAGGGTTTGGGGTGGCAGTTTGAGGGTTGCAATTGAAGATGGATCGCGCATCCTGTGAAATTAGGGTTCGGGGGTGCGTTTGAGGCTTGGAATTGAGAATCGATCGCGCGTTCTGTGGACTTGGTGGTTCGGGGTTCCGATTGAAGAAGTATTGCGCATTCTGTGAAATTAGGGTTTGTTGCAGATCTCGGGTGTTTGGACGAGAGATCATTCTTTCTTTCCATTTTGAATGCGGTGTGATTTGTGGTCCCGAAAATGACATCCCAGACATCCTACCGTTTTCGTCGAGTTTTCAAATCGGTTTTAGGGTTTAGATTTGAGATTCGCCTTCTTGTGGAACTGTATGTGAGACCTCCTGACCATAGTGTTGCTAGTGGTTTTCTTTAGACCGACAGAGTTGTGAAGCAATGCTTCCGGATGATTGTAGAGAAAATTACGGGGGGTGGTTGGAGCTCTTGAATTTTAGGAGTGCAAGGTTTCACTATTTTTTTCACACTAGTCCCTGTGCGATTTTGAGCCCCGGAATCTCGTCCCCAAATTACTGTCTTTGCAGAATTTTCAAGTCGCGTTTGAAATTCAGAATTGGAAACTTGYACTGTGATACCCCTACTGATATTGTTGCTAGTTTTTTCTTCTTGATCAATAGAGTTTTGGAGGAATGGTTTCAGATCTATTGGAAAAAGATTAGGACACTTTTGATAGAGTTGGAAGRATGGTTTGGTTGTGATCTCACCTACAGTAAGTCAACCTGCTTGCCATGACTTGTGCGCAGGGGATGTGTTTGGGAAGATTCTGCTTGTGGGCAGGCTCACCCGTTTGGGGTAATGTAGTTTTGACCATTGTTTTTATAAAAGATTTGTATGAGTATTCTCCTTTTTGAATTGTATTATTTACTTTGAAGTTTTCTTGTGAAGTAGTGTTTCACGTGTCTGGAATCAGAGAATTACACGCTCGCATTGGATACCTCCTTGCATGAATGTCAGTTGGTTTTGTGGGATTTATTTCAAACAATGATTCAAATTTTGTCAAGTTCAAATGTTGTAAGGCTCTCATGTGATGTTTAGGTGCTTGAGAATGTGAGAGCCTTATGTCAAAATAGTTCATGTTTCATAACATTTTTAGGGGTACTGTACATGACATCAACTTTATTTTGGACTACAAGCTTTTTCTAAAGGTTAGTGGGCCAAATAATGGCTCAAGAGTAAGTTTAGTAGTGTTGCTTTGATGATAAATCTTCTACAAAACTTGATCTGATTTCCTTAGCCTCCCAGACAAGCTGTAATATAATAATAAAGATCTACAATTGTTCTCCAAAGTCTGTGAGCCTATGTTGTTTTTCTTCATCATGTTCTGAATTTCATACCAGTACAGGGAATGAGGTCCTTCTGGATGGTACACCCTGGAACTTACGAGTGATACAAAAGCATGCAATGAATTGCAGTTASAAAGAGAGGACATCCATACTGATGATCACCTTTGAGACATATGCACCTTCTCCATTGAAGCAAAGAAAGAGATTAACCCTTGAAGGACGGACCAGTGGTCATGGAAATCATGCATTTTTTATATCATCTACTTTGAAAAGTCAAATGTACTCATTGGAAGTCAAAGTACTAGAAAAGCTCTTCCCTTTCCACTCCTAATACTGAGGATGGAAAGCTGCAATTCTCTGTCATCCGCCACACACGACTCCTGCGGCGTTCAAGGGTTAAATTACTCAAAGTGACCCACTTTAGAAGCAATGATTTTCCATTGCGAGGCATGCTGCAATCAATGTCCCATGAGACCACTCCAACTAGTTATTTAACCCCTAAAGGATGGACCTATAACCAATGATTCAGAGCCTTGGTGCTCATCACTCAATTTGTTACCATTTCGGAAATAGATATGTGTGAAAAATTTTATGTTTATTTTTTAGAGATGATATTACATGCAGGCATGCTGCAATCAATGTCCCATGAGACCACTCCAACCAATTATTTAACCCCTAAAGGACGGACCTATAACCAATGATTCAGAGCCTCGATGCTCATCACTCAATTTGTTACCATTTTGGAAATAGATATATGTGAAAAATTTTATGTTTATTTTTCAGAGATGATATTACATGTCTTCTCTACTTCACAAAAAATTAGATTTTTTTGAGGAAAATTGATTTTTATGAGAATTTTTGAAAAAAAGTGAAGAAAAAATCACATTAAATAGAAAATTATTTCAAAAAATCTGAAAATTTCACCATGTGTGTACATTACAGTGAAAATCATCATGCTGTAAACTCAATTTCCATGTCATTCTATAATTAGAATAAATGAACATTGAAATTACATCCAAAGTTCAAACTGCAATAAAATATTCAACATTATGAATTTTTCCAAAATTCCAATTGGAGTAGAAACTAGAGTAGATGGCCTTCATTTTGTTAGTCAGTCTCAAACTCAAAAATTATCATTTATTTGGAGAAATTTCAGATTCACAACATTGAGAAGCAACTTCTCAAAATACACTAAAATAGCAAATTTGGCCATCCATTGTTTTTAGTTAAAAAAGTCAATCCTTGTAATGAATTTCACACTGAAAAGTTGGAAGTGCCTTATGTGGTCACTAATCACTCCATCACTACCATGTAAGACATTGATTGTGGTCAAGATCTCACAAAACTAAAAAAACCACAATGGGACCACTTCATAGGTGACCACTATGGAAGAAATAACCGCAATGGGCTGTCTTACCTTATAGAAAAATAAAAAATAAAAAAAAATTTTGAAAAATGTTTTTTTTATTTTAAAAATTTTAAATTTAAATTTAATTTTTAAAAAAATAGTCAATTTGATGTGGCACTGACGTGGCACCAGTACTGCCACGTCAGATTCCAATTTCTGAAAAATAAAAAATAATTTTTTATTTTTATTTTTTTCTGTAATTGCACCGCCGGGGCACAAAACTCGTGCCCTCTTGGAGGGCTGAAAATTTTCCTAATGTATGTAACAATTTTAATAGTCTTGGAAGAACATTTGGGTGCTTCCACCTTAGTTGCACTTGTCCTATAAATACAAAAAAAATTATCTGTCTCTCACTATAAGAAAATCGCTTTTTAGGTGTTGTTTTCAAAAAGCATGTTGTGTTTTCAAAAACATATTGCGTTGAACAATCAATGGGTGCAAGAGTGTGAATTTGATGTGATGTTGTAGAAAATGTGTGCTGCTAAGTTGGAGAACAAATAGATGTCATTGTAGACACACATGTTCTTAAAGATTGTTCAAAAACACAAGTTTATGTTTTTGTGATGTCCAAAAAACATACAACAACAAATAGATCCATTTTTTTATTATAGTTAAATTAATGAAAATTAATATTTAATATAGTAAAATATTAACCATGTGTGAAAATTTAGGGAAAGAGCATCCATGTGGCATGTTTTGTCAAAAAAAGGGAAATAGATGGATGTGTACCATGGACAAAAAATGATGAGCTTTATACAAGTAGGCTAGTAGAAAGAGAAACAATCCATATGGGATTAGTAAAGCAAGAATTGTATTCAATGTAAAATGTCTGAAATGACATTGAGATGTCTAAATTAAAACAACATCGAGATGTTTGAAACAATGTCAGCATGTACAATGTTTTAGTGGCCATATTTTAGTTATCCCATATCTTTTGTCCCACTATGGATAGAGAATAGATAAAATATGACTGCTTTACTCATCATTTTTACTAACTATTAATGAAGTAATTCCTTCACTTTGCCATAAAATATTCCTTGATGGTAGATAGTAAGTTTTTTTTAATTTTTTTTAAATTCAATAATTTTTTTTTTTATTATTTCAATTTTTTTAAATAACACTTTTTGTTGATCTGCTTATAGGTAGGGTATGCACCGATTGACATCTCAAGAAATGTCTAATTTGAGGTCTCAAAAAGCAACATAAAAAACATCAAACAATACAAAATGTGCTGACTAAGCATGCCATGTCATCTTTTTTGGTTTCCACATCAGCAAAAAAGTAGGATGAAAAAACTTTAACGTGGCACTGCCCGCCAAATGCGCACTTACGTGGAGTTGAGTTGTCTACCGCATGGCACATGTTGGAGAGCTTAAAAGACCACGTTCTAAGTGTTGTCCCCAAGGAGATCACTTATTGTAATTTAAGGTATACACTTGAGTTAAGAAGGTATTTGAAGTGGGGCTACTGACATTAATTATTGAATTGAGGATGATCCTATTTTTACATAAAAAAATACTAGGGGCATATTTTTGATCCCCTATGTTTTTTGTAAATTCATTCATGTGGTTTTTTAAATGGAGCTATCTTACATATAAAATTTATAAAAAAYATGTCCAATTTTTTCCCACCCCATCTTTCTTTACAAATTTTTCCTTTCCTCTACTATATACAGATGTAGGAGATACACCATGAAACCAACAACAACCAATTTGATTCTAGTGCCATATGCCAAGTGGTGGTTCATACCCTCTCAAGGGCAATAGTCTTTTAAAAGGACAATTGAAAATACAGGTAGGTCCCTATGAAGTCAATTTTGATATTCACAAATTTTTGGCACATGTGTGAACATTTATCCTCTTAGTGGAAATATGATTTTTTGTGATTGAATGCCTAAATTAAAAGTTATGCTAACTTGAATTTTTTTGAGAGCAATTGGCAAAGCAGCTCATCAATTTTTGAAATTTGGCATGCATAAAAATAATAAAATATAGAATATGATAGTTGAAAAAAATTTAGTTCTCAAATCACATTCTAAGAGGAGTCAAACTTTGTTAGCTATGTGAAGATGGCTTCAAAAGAAAACGTAATCTTTTAACTTCAAGTCCTATCATCTTGCAATGTATGTAGTCAAGATTCTTGAAATTTTTCCCACATACATATTTCAAATGTTTGTCTCTAGTTTTTAACCATTTGAATTTCAAATATAAAATTTCCTCATTGCACAAGAAATCATCTTAAAATGACTAGAGTATTACCAATGCACTTAACTTCCTTGCATTGCAAATTAGTTATAATAAGCTAAACTCCATATTTGCTTTTGAAGTTTTTCATGATTGAACCTAACATTATATACTTATGAATGGTTGAAATTCTCCTTTATGGGTGATTGCAAGAAACACTTGTACTATTTGTTGCGTTTTGTCACACCCTAGTTTTTTATTTTTGTTTTGGCCATATCTTTTGTATCTTAGCTCCAAATGACTCAAAATTTACACAAAAGTTACTCATAACCATTTTATACCTTTACTCATTTTTGAGTGTTTTTAAAAAATAATTTACTATTTTTAAACAGCCCCAAAAATTTCTCACAATGGACGATTTAGGGATTTTTTGCACCATTTATCCCCCTAAAAAACGAATTTTGAGCTGAGATTTGGAAGAAATGGTCTCTTAATAGCCTTATAGCAACTGTGCAAAGGAATTTCAAAAAATTCAAATTCTAATGTGGTGTAGAGGGTGAAAGCACACTACGGTTGTACAAAATCTTACTCATGGCACAATTTCTGCACAGAGTGAAAGTTTAGAGTCAATTTTCTTATAGTCTTTTGGAGAAGCTAAGCACCTTAAAACAATTTTCTTYAAACTTTTGTTCAAAGAAAAATGGAATTTTGAGACAAAAACGGTAGGTGATGAGACATTGTGAGCATCACACTAGATGTTTTTTGAAGCCTTTAGAAGATTGCTAGTTCCTCGATTGTGGAAATTTTGTGGGAACTCTATGGAAACTTTGCTAGGTAGGCAATTTGACATGGTTGAGAGATTGCCACATCAAATAATATTAATTAATTTTTAAAATTAATCTTAATTTTTATATCATTTTCTGGGTATTTTAAACTTTTTGAAATATTTAAAAAATATTTATTTATTTTTTAGTTTAAATATTCTAATCGGCAATGGCTGGTTCAGATCGTAGGGAACAAAAAGGAGAATAGCCTAGGAACAACCCCAAAGCAGTCTTTCAGAGGCCCCCCCAAACGGGTGATTGCATGAAAGACTAGTACTATTTTGCGTCACACTTGGATTGATGGAGATGTTATCCACTATAACTTTTGAAGTATGAATCCAATTAACTTGAAACTTTTATTGGAGATGTCTATCTTGATAGCACTTAGATTCCTTATTTTTCATAAATTTTCAAAAATCACTTTATATTTGAATTTCAATTTAGCTAATTTGTCACACTTTGCAGTTTAGGGTTTTTTAGTACTGGGAGTACCCAAAATTAATGATCTAGAGCTGAAATTTCTGTGGTCTATTTCCACACAAGCATGCATGCATATACCAGAGGGAATTTAAAAAAAACTTTGTTTTATTTCCTCTACATGCGTGCAAACAAGGCTCCCTTGCGCGCGTACTTCTGAACATTCAAGATGGTTTTAAGATCATTCTTTTGGTGAAATCTCTTTATCATATAGTTCTCCCAAATTGCTAATTTTTAGTTTCTTCAAAAATTCTTTATCCTATTTATTACAAATTAAAACATCAAAACACCTATTTTCATGACGTTTTGCACTTTTCTAGTTCTCCTACTTAGAGAATTTTCCTACGCTTTTCCTTCATAAGGTACCTTCTTCTTACAGGTGTATACATTAAATGTATTTTTCACATTTTTTAAAAATTGTTTTTATAATTTTTCAGTACTCCCGTAAAAAACATGAGTACGATGCCAAATGCTACAAAAACCGCACAGTGTTTCATGCAATCACCCAAACATCCAATGTTTAAAAAATCACATATATATTATAAAAAAATCCCTATTCATCCAATAAAAGGCTTTCATTTGCTCTGCAATGATTCTACATAGGTCAATGATGTTTTTAATCTAATTCATGTTTGAGGCATGACAAAACTTTTGTAAAAAGATATACATTTCCACTCTTCTCCAAGTGACTTGTGACTTGGAAAATCCCCTCTAGGTTTGAAATGCCAGAAGGCACGCAAAAGGTATAACACTACCAAAGCATGTGAGAGCCTATAGGCCATTCAAGTAGACTAGTGGCCTTAAAAAGRTCTCTARCAAGGTTGACTAGAAATTTCATGCAAAGCTTGGTATCCTAAGAACAAGTCCAACCTAATTTAGTAATTTAAAGTCAAATTCAATTACACAAACTGTACTAGGATAGGGTGGATACTTTTAATCCATTTAACAAAAAAAAATTGCTCAACATGAATAAAAAAAGTTAAAAAACATAGGATTTCATCCATTGTTTCCTACATTGATCACATGCGTGTTCACATTGAGTCAAGTGCCATGGACCAATAAAAGAGGCTAGATTTTTGATAAATAATGTGTGATTCACACTAAAATCAATAACCATGCCTATGTATACTATGGAACAAATTAACAACTCTTGAAATTTTAGAATTTGGACAACAATATTTAGGACTATTTTTATATCTAAACTATTATTTCATAGTCTTTGTAACTATAAGACAATCACCAAGCTAGGCAACTCACAAAACATCCTATTCATGAGAGGAACATTGTTTTCAAGTTGCAATGTGGCATGTGATCATACTAGACCAATATTTTCTAGAATCTAGCAAATGCAAGAACCATTTTTATTTCCCTAAGTTTTTAGTCCATGTGAGGAATGTAATATGTGGCCATRGCCTTGWATACATATATTCCAAGTTGTGCTCAAATCTATAGCTGGTAGCAATATAAMATCCTCAAACTTGCTAGAAGGTCTATTCAAAGACTACGCAAAATAAGCAAAATAAGTTGCCTATCAAAAATCCAATTTAGTACTTMAAAGCTAGGCATAATAAGTTTCCACTGTAACTACAATCCAAAGCCAACTCAATATTGTCTCCAAAACATCACTAAAAAAACAAAAATAAGATATACTAGTCACTTGTTAGATGCTTCAAATTTCACTACCATGGATGATAAGGGCAATTTTCATTATGCCCATAGATTCTTTCTTCTAGAATTAATCCTAGTCAAGATAGTCTTRGGTGTTGTGCACTAAGGTGGAAGTAGCCAAGGTTGTTTGTTGTCCATTTGCTRAAGTCTTYTGTTGTGAATAAGGTATTGTGAGATAGAGGCATATAGGTCATATATTGTAAGGCTTGCAACCAAAAGATCCTTGACCATTCMATGTTTGTTGTAATGCTCTTCCTTCAATATYTCTATGGAGACCACCAATCCTTCTCTGGAAATGGAATTTCYTGTCTTGGAGGATGATTCTTATTTGCAATGTTCGAATTCAAAAGTTCAAGGAGTTGACTTTTGGTCTTGTTAGAAATTGTAGAGTGTTGTGAAATTTGCTCAAGGGCCTTACACTTTTTGGCTTGTTGACGATACTTTAGATCGTCATAACACAATGTGTATAAGATGGAAGCTGCCCTCTCTTGATTCAATGGAGACTCGGATGCCATAATTTCCAACCAGATAGTTGCTTGTGCTTTAACTTTGATGATACAACGAGACTCGACACAATACCAAAAGTTCAATAATTCATCCACCAGTGGCAAGGCTTCTTCCAACATTGTTGTTGGTTGTTCTCTAATAAGCCTCAAAAGGATTGGGACCAATCCAGCTTTGATTGCTTGCACTTTGGTCGAAATATCACGAAAAAGGTTTTTGAGAGTGCTGCTTACAATCTGTTGGATTTGTATACTTCCGTCACCAAGTGATGTCACCAAAGCACGCATGGCCACAGACTTTCCAATAACACTCCTCCTATTAGGACTTGTGGAGAGATTGAAGAGTATTTTTGYRGCTTGTTYACRAGATTTACTTGAGACCTCCCTCAAGACCTTGGAAATGGGCTCCAATGAATCTGCATGTCCATCATATAAATGAGAATATAGTAATGAAAGAAGATTTCAATGCTTCCGAGAATACCTTTTTTGGATACCACATGCAAAAGCTAGGACTTTTAGGAAAGAACAAAGTTTGACTAGTAAATGATTTAAGATTCACTTACAAAAAAGTCGATATTGACATGGTGTGCATTATTAAGATTTGTCTATATTCTCTTATTTTTTTAGTGAAATTGCATTTCGGTAGGTTTGCAATTATGCACCTCTAGTTTGGAGTCAAACTATTGTTTGAATAAGACTATTAAAAAGCATGACGCTTTTGTTCTTAAAGAAATATCAAGGGACTTACCTGGAAAGAGGTTGATGAGAGTGTTGCTCACAATTTGTTGGATTTGTATACCTTCATTGCCAAAGCAAGTCACCAAAGCATGCATGGCCATAGACTTTCCAATGATACTCCTTTTCCTAGGACTTGTAGAGAGATTGAAGAGTATTCTTGCAGCATGTTCACGAGCTTTAGTTGAACCCTCCCTCAAGACCTTGGCAATAGGCTCCATTAAATCTGCATGTTCAACATGTAAATGTGAATATAATAATGAAAGAGGATTTCAATGCATATGTGAATGCTTTTAAAGATAATACATGCAAAAACTAAAGAAGGACAAAGTTTGACTAGTAAATGATTTAAGATATGCAAAACAGAAAACGATTTTTACAATTTTTTTCTCTTTGCAAAAGAAATGACATTTTTGAGTAGTTTTGGGTGGAAGAAAGGCCTACGGACTTTACAGGTTAAATGCTATCAAAATGAATACTTATTCTATTGCAGTGAATCCTCTTAACAATGGGGACAATACCCACAATTAGTTTGGTATTTTTCAACGATAGAAAATTCACTAATGTAGCCATTAGATGTTTTTTGGACCATTTAGAAGACTGCCAGTTCCCGGGCTATGGGAACACATTGGGAACTCTGGGAACTCTGCCATGTAGGCAGTTCGACGTGGCATAGAGATTGCCACGTCAGATAATATTATTTAATTATTTAATTATTTTTATTTTTATTTTTATTTTTATTTTTTTTCTTTAAATGAGTTTTCAGTTTCTTTATACTTTCTAAGATTTTTGGAATTTTTATTTTTCTTTCTTTTTTCTAAAATTTAAAATTTCAGACCAGCAGTTGCTGGTTCCCTGTGCAGGGAACAGTTTTGGGGAACAGCCCCGAAACAGTCTCCTGCGGGGCTGAAAAAACATCTAATGCTGAAAGTCACGGTCACAGGAAAACAAACTCACACTCATTTGAGACTCGAACTAGACAATTCCAGAGACGGGAAGAAAACATTGACACTCACCGCAAGTGCACAGACTATGCAAATGGTCAATTCTTCATACAACCAGGAGCAATCTCCACTCGGCTGCCAAAGCACAAGCTCAGTGCATCATGAATCCCGGAATCCCGGAATGTTCAACTTCGAGAATGCTGCTGCAACGTCAAGTTAACCACGGAATACATAAACACGAGTGTCGAGCTGCAAGACAGTGAGACCCATTCCGAGTGCCGACAATCTGGTTGGAAGAGCGGAAAGAGTAGAAAATTAGGGCCTACAAACAGAAATCAAAGAAAGAGAATGACCAGGAAATGAAATTCACTTATGGATTCTAGAACAAGCAAAAGACGTTATTTCTACGACATACATGAATTATGGCAGAATGATGTCCAAAGGTACTCGCAAACTCTCACAATGAATCAAGCTTTTAGTGTGTTGAAATCCTCACTGAAAATTAACAGGGACGAGACTCACTCACAAGAACTGAAGAATCTCTCCAGACTTGAAACCTGTMCAGCAATTCAAGCTCAAAGTCACGGAACTGGGATCCTTAATTACCTTCCATCAGTGGAGTTCGCAGTAATGTCAAGCATTAGTGGAGACGACGCAGATTACGCGATCCACATGAGGTGGGATCGATRCAACTCGCACGCCYTGGCTTCACGTCGCTCCCTGAAGAAGAACAACTGCAGAATTAAGCGCTGCGGCGAGCTCTTATTAGTTCCTGCTTCCTTGGTCGCAAGCGAACCCGAGAGCTAAGTTAGAGTCAAGCAGTCCCAGGTGGTCGAAACTTATCCCGACATGGGTGGCGAAGACTTGAGGGAAGGAAGGAAGGAGGCAGGAAGCAGGAGCTGCAGGAGAGGCGGACACGGAATGCCAAGCAAGTGGATTGGGTACCGAATTCCCCGTGCTACAGAGACGCCACACGGAATGCCAAGCAAGTGGATTGGTTACAGGGCTTTTTCTTTACTTTTTCAGAAAATGCCGGGATGGGGCGACGGATATAACATTCTTCACTGGGTGTTATACCTCCCCCCAGGTGGTGGAGGTATAATCCTCCTCCGCTGTATACCTGGTGGAGGTAGAATCCTCCGCTATATACTTGGTGGAGGTAGAATCCTCTGCTATATACCTGGTGGAGGTATAATCCTCTTGCACATGGATGACTATCATCTTGTTTCTGGGCAATGTAGAATTCAGAATTTCGATGAAGTCGATACGTTGCTGTCTGATTCTCTGTTTTAGGGTTTAGGGTTTAGACTTTTTCGAAGCCTTACACATGGAGTTTCATTAGTACTATTTCCAGAGAGGCTACATTACTTTCGCTGTCCTACACGTGAATTTGTATCTGTTATTAGTTCCTGGGTTTGGAATCTGTTGTTTTTGTTTCTACGGTAAGTTAGGTCCKGTGTGATGATGCAGGAGACTCTGGTGGACCTGCTGGTAGTCCTAGGACGGAGAGCTAGCCTGCCGGTAGCTATTTGCTGCAGCGCTCGTGACAGTCTGGATGCTGTGTGCGCCAGGACCTCTGCTTTGCAGCACTTCTCTCTTCTTTTCTTGGTCCGGTGTTSAGCTCTTTTAATCTGCATCATAAAAAATTTCAAGTTCTGTAGGAACTGTACCAGTAGGAGCCAGTGGACCCTCGACTCCCTATGAGGTGGAAGTTGGATTCTTCACTCTGACATTGTACCCACGCTTGCTACTTACTACAATTGAAGTGGCGCTTGTGAAAGTAGACAAAACTGTTCTGTCCATGGATGCCAACATGTCTTGACTTYGTGAAATTGGCATGAACAGCACAGTGATCAGGGAGAGGCAGAGCGAGCCGAAGCCCTAAGTAACTTTCATTTTATTGTTCGAGACTGGAACCACAGTGCTTGTAAGAGCAACGTCCCGAAAGCCGAGGCGGGCAATGGCGAGGAAAAGGCAGAGCCCCAAAAGGCAGGCCTTTTGGTGACAACGGATGCTAGTTTGCCAGCAGCAGCACTTGGGGAGCCCTCTCTTGGCGCTCGTGTTCTCATTCACTTTGACTTGCCTACTAAGAAGGTAAATTGTCTATGACTACTTAATCCTCCTCCTATGCAGTGATTGTTAGCATCCAACACTGTAGAATTGGAACAAACTGAATTGTAGGATATGAAATATTTATATCCCAAGTACTCTTGTTCTGAGATGTTTGCGCCAAGAGCCAAATTGCAACCTTACCTTACCCTTTGAGGGGCTTGGATAGCAGGAATCTTACCTCAGAAGGATGACTGCGTGCTTAACCAGTGCACCAACTGTTGTAGGCACTACAAGTTTTGGTGGCATGGCTAGTAAGTATTCTTGGGGCCGTTAATTGGAATCTTAAAGAGTCAATTTTGTCTGTCATTTTCTTAGTAAAAGTGATAAAAAAAAACTTGCATTTGATACGGCTGGCTGATAAACTGTTTCCTCGTCCTTGTTTCTCCATTTTGCGCTCACATCTGGGAAGGATTGCACAAGGGTACGCTGTTTATGTTTATCTTTATCATATGGGGACATGTTCGCATCGTCGTCAAGCATTTGAATTTATTGGCGATTGTGGACAGGTGGCATTGTGATCTGTGTGGTTGTGGGAGGTGAGGTGGGCTTGCTGCGCAGCATTGAGGAGGGCTGCTGTGTGGTCATCGACGAGATGCCGATTCATGTGAGTGTGACCATGCTTGTGCCTGTTCACATTGAAACAATCTTCAGATTGCTTCTGAAGCTGCCGATTTGATCATACCGTGTATAATAGAGAATCGCATCTTTGTTACCCCTGTTACTTTGAAGTGTTTGTGATTTTTTTGTCTGGATGAGGCAGATCTCAGAGTTACTATAAGAGAGCTGCAATATTTGTCCCGACAAATCTAGTGGAGGTGACTGGTTTTCGAATCTCGTCGATGGTAGTGGAGGTTGTTCAGTTCTCTCAAAAAAATATTAAGTTGGGAAACCGTTGTGGCAGAGCTCGCATGTGGGTGCCTGCATCCCCCGGTTTATGAAAAAGTGACCAATACTAATTGAATCTTTTTCAATAAAACCAGTGAACCATTCCCCAACACTTCCCATGCAACCACGAATGTCAGTCGATGACATTCCCCGGTGATATGCGGGCGCAGCTCAGCATTTTGAGGAATCTAAATCCCCTCTTTCGGGAACCTGTCTTTGACGTGTCATGGACGCTCGGAAGGCTGGAGACCTGATCAGGCACAGAAAACAAGACACCAAGAAAAATTTATGCTGGCTCAGGTGAAAGCCTTCGAATGGAAGTGACATCCTAGTTCCACCAAAACTCTTGTAGGGTGGACTTCGGGGTTACCACTATCGAACACCAGGTTGAAATGGTAACACAAATGCACAAAAATGTGAACGAGTTGGCTTCTAGATCCGGCAATCTTTTCTGATTTCGTCCCTCAGTTACCTACACAAGGGCAACCTCCCCCTCACTTGTATATGACGAGAGACGTAAACCTGCTTTCCTCGTACGATTCCGCGCAATTCTAATTCAATTCTGATTCATTTTCTGGACATTCTTAACAGCTCTGGACGATTGTTGGAGCAGCTCAAATGATGCACAAAAGATTTGTTATTGGTGAGGGAAGAATGTGGTGAAAATACCTGAGGCCCATTATTCACTGCAGTCACAGTCGCATTCGCTTGAAGCTGCGGAAATGCGGCGTCTGCTGATAGCGTTGGGAGCAGCGCAAGGCATATCATACTTGCACCACCACGCTGACCCCCAAATCATTCACCGCAACGTGAAGTCTGGCAACATTCTGCTGGACGGGGACTTGAATGCCAAAGTGGCAGACTTTGGCTTGTCCGTGCTGGTGCCAGATTTGAAAGACGGAAGCTTCAAGCCCACCGTCAAGGGAACCATGGTACACCACCACCACTCACTCACACCCTCTAAAGCTATCATTTGACATGGACAGAGGTAGCAAGTGATAATCCTTTTTGGAGAACGAGTGACGAAAACAGAAGTGGCCTAAAAGAGTAGAACAAATCTTGCAGTTTTCATTCCTCACAAGAGATTTTGGTGCCATAAGATTGATTCAGAACGGATTTTGGACACAATACGCACAGATCTCTTTGATGTCACAGTACAGGCACATGTGATTGCAGACTTTTGTTATATTGTGACAATACGCCGTTTATGTGAAGGAATATGTGCGTAAGGTTCCTACAAACCGTAATGGACACTCTCCCAATTGCGTCCCCTATGTACACAACTCTTCACATTTCAGCCCAAAAAGTTTCTGTCAAGTATCCTCCAACAAGGCTTATCACTTGCTATCTCTGTCCATACTGTGTCTTTACTAACTCTGCAATTTTTCAAATCATGGTAGTCTATTTTGCTCTGTTTTTTTTTTTGCAGTGGATACATAGTCATCCTTCCAGGCTTTCACKTCTAACTAATTCCTGAGTTTTTGCACATTTTTGCTTCAATTTTCCCTCGATTGAACTCATTGCGTATTGACAATCATGCTGTGCTTGGATGTCATTTATTTTCTAGGGTTACCTCGACCCCGAGTACTACATGACGAACGTCCTCTCCCCCAAGTCCGACGTCTACAGCTTCGGTGTCGTCCTCCTTGAGCTTCTCACCGCTCGTCCTCCCGTAAGCTACCGCGGCCACACCGTGGAGACCATCCGGAACCGCTATGACTCCACCGGCATGCCCGGCGTCAGAGAGCTTCTGGACCGAGTCCTCCTGGAGGGCAGCACGAACTTATTCGACGAGCAGGAGACGTTGCTGAAGATGGCGCTCGTGTGCGTGGAAGACAGCTCTCTGGAGCGTCCGAGCATGCACGAGGTTGTGAAGCAGTTGGAGGCGTTGGTGGGGCCGAAAGCGCAGCTCATGCCTGGGAGGAGGGTGAGGAGCATGCAAGAGAGGATGGAGAGTCGGGAGAGAAGAGCGTGGTTGGAGATGGACAGAAAAGCATACAAAAGCATGCAATGAATACAAAAGCGAGTGATACAAAAGCATGCAATGAATTGCAGTTACAAAGAGAGGACATCCATACTGATGATATGACACAAAAATTCATCACCTTTGAGACATATGCACCTTCTCCATTGAAGCATAGAAAGAGATTAACCCCTAAGCGCTCAAACGACCATTTTTTGGTCGCTGCCCGACTTCTGGCAGAATTTTCGGGCAGAAAAAAAAATTAAAATTTTTTTTTTTTTTTTTTCCTTGAAAATATTGGGTTGTCTTTCAGTATTTATATTCAAAACTAAGATCACTACGGTAAAAAAAAAATCATAAGAGAAATAGCACAATGTGTTTAGTATTTTCTAGTGTTGAAAAACTTACTATTTGAGGAACAAATTGAAATTTTTATGACCTGATCTTAAGCATTTTTTTACAATTCAATAGAAACCACTATTTTGACCAATCAAAAAAA